>MKEJ01008808.1:0-28080 GCA_001753735.1 Embelia ribes
TTGGAAAAAGGGGGAAAATATTATATAATAATGATTACAATAAAAAAATATACTAGCCAGACAGTACATATATATTACATATATTGCTATATACATACCTAGACCCTAGAAGACAGAAGACAGACAACGGAGACCAGACCACCGCTGACCAACCTCGCCGCTGCCTCAATCACCGTCGTCAGCGTTGTCTGTCCACCGTCGGCCACTTCAATCGACCAAATCAACCCCCAATTGTTGAATCAAACTTTCAAAAATTTTAGGGCTTTATCAATTAAGGTAAGTTTTTTTATTTAATTTCTTGTTTTCCTAAAATCGCCGATATGTGTTTGATACGAAACTAGATATGTATTGTACGGCCTGCCAACGTCTCGATCGATATTTGCTGCCGATCTATACAGGCCGACGGAACAGACGTTCACTCGGCAATTCGGTACAGATCGTGTACCGTACGATATTGATAACCATGGTCTCAGCTAATTTTATGCGTCCTTGGTACTTCGTTAATGCAGACTCTCGTGAGAGTTCCTTTTCTTAAATACCCCAACTTTATTCTTCTGCTAGCTGTTTTTGATGAGATGCCCACGTATTTCTCAATTATTTGTTAAATTGATGACAGTAGCCATTGTGATATGAATTTTGAGATTCTTCCAGTTTTTACTTTAACATAGATTGATTTAGAGATTGCTAAATTTCATTTAATTGGCAGGGCATGCCTTGTTTTAAGATGGGGTGCAATGGATGCTGAAGCATACCCTGAAGCCGCCACAAATGTTTTGATAACATTGTGGAATGTAGGAACCTCCAAACGCTCTGGACAGGGGCCTCTATGGACGAAAGCCAGGGTCTCTGCTTTTGAAGCATTAAGTCGCTATGAGGTTTATTTGCAAAGGCTCATGCAATTTTTTTTGCTCATGCGTTTTTTTTGTGTCAAGCTGATCTCTAATTTCTTATATGACTGTCATCATCTTTTCTATCATCAGGTAGTAATCATTCAGAAGAGCATTCCAGATTTCAGAAAAACAAATATTGAGCTGATTACTTCTGAGGCTGACACTGAAGTACTGAGGGCTGTGGAAGTGTTAGAGGTCAAAATAGTTACTTTTGAGCACATGTAAAACAACTATTTCTTGACATTTTACTCCAATTGTTAGAAGAAGTGGTAGAAGTTATTCTGATAACATCATTGTTTTTCAGCACACGAAGAAGATTTATCAAAGAAAAAAGAGTGCCAGTGACCAGGGTTGAGAAGTTGCTAGATGTTTTTCCTGAGGTTCTTTTTGCTTCAGGTATTTAGTAGCTTATTGTCCTATGGTCCTTTTGAGTCTCCTTCTGAGAAATTATTGCTCTCTCTCATCCACAATTTATCGAAACAAATGTTTAAAGTGTAAACTTCTTTCATATTTGTGTCTCTATGTCTCCTCCTCTTGCAACCATAGTTTTACCTGGTACCTGTGGAGATAGGACTAAAATCGACATCATATTTTTCTGCTCCCTTTTTATGTGTTATACAAAGTCTTCTTTTGTTGGTTGGACTTAAAAAAGAGAGGCAATTTGAGTCTGGCACAATTCTTTAAGTGAAGTGGACAGAGTACCTGAAAAGGAATTATCCGTCTTAGAAAGAGAAGGTTCTCCAGGGGAGATGATGCATTTGGAAGTGATTTGTCATTTGATAGGTTGAGGCTAAAAAAATGCTGTGTGGGTGGTTGATTTGTTTATGTTAGCTATGGATGAAGTTCCAAGCATTATTTAGTTGTGAAAATTTATTCATCTTTTATGAGCAATCATTTGCAGGAAATGTAGCTCGAGCTAGACAATTACCTGGTGCAGCTTTGTATTTCCTTCCCTTGACTTGTGAAGATATGACGAAGAGGCATCAGAAGTAAGTTGACATTACTATTATCTTGTACTTGAAGCTGTTTGATGGATTTAACAAGTTATTGAGCTTAATTTTTTTGAAAGATATCTTATTCAGCTTAAATTAGTCTTCAGGGATTACAGGATGTACATGGTAGGTATGAAAATGCACTTGCGGAAATCTCTTCGTCTTTGCAGCTCTCAAGAAACTGTCTTGTCGCTCTTCTTTCAATGCAATCTTGGAAACCCTTCATGCAACGCTGGATGAGGGATTGTATCGCCTTGCTTGATGTTAAGGCACCATCAACTGTACTGGATAAAACTTTGAAAGCTGCTAACAGCATTCTCAAGGTCTGCTACCCTTCTGTTTTGAATTGTCTCACTGCATTTAATGACATGTTGCTCAATATTCATGGTTATGAGCAATGATGGCATTATCCTTTAATCTCCTTTTTCAGATTGTAATGCGGTTTGCATTGGATTCTCTTCCTAGATCTGCAGAAAACATTGCCCTAGCTCTGGGTGCCCTTTGTGAAGTAAGAAATTTGGATTTCAATTTCAAAGCAGTATCTTCTGTAAGAGTTGCATAGAAAATAGATTCCTCTGGCAACAGATCTTGTTCCTTTCACTCCTAATATCACCTGTGCTATTTCCAGGTCTTGCCTCCATCTGCTCATGCTGTTAAATCGACTGCTTCAAAATTCCTTCTTGATTGGCTGTTCCAACATGATCGTGAACATCGTCAGTGGTCGGCTGCTATTTCTCTCGGATATATCTCAAGTTGTCTTCATGTGACTGATCACAAACAAAAATTTGAAAACATTAGAGCACTTATTGAGGTATTCAACCACACTGTCTAAGAGAAGGTTTGATAAATCACCATATTCAATCTAGAATAATAGCTTGTGTTTTCAACGTAATCCAAATTGTAATATTTGGACGCTTTGTTCGGCAAATATCACATATTGTAACCGGGAAACATTGCCCTTAATGAATTTTTCTGGGGAATACGTACTGGCCATAATCTATTCAAGAAAATATCAAATCTTCACTATCCTATATTTTCACGTTATCTCTCTGCCCTTGTGTTGTTAAAGTAGCAAGTCATCACTTTATAAAAGTCAATGTGTTTTACTGTTCTCTGTACTGTCACAACTCCACATTTAATGTGACTTTCACCATGTAATAATCTGCTGGTAATAGGTTGTTCTGATATGCCGACGCTTAAAAATATGCATTAGAAACTCCACTTGGCACATTGCTTAAAACTTCGGTTCAAGTTGTATTGAAATTATCGACCAATTAAATACTCAGCTATTTGTGCTTACAGGCTGCATCTTGTAGCAGAAGTACCCTTGTCAAAGGTGCTTGTGGGCTTGGTTTAGGTTTTGCTTGCCATGATCTTCTTACCAGCTGTGAAGTTTTGGACTTTTCCAATTTGGATAAAGAAACCTACAAAAAGCAGGAACTAGTCTTACTCGGAGAAACTGTTAAGGCTTTGTGTCAGATGATATGCGAGTTCAATCCATCCGTATTCAATCTTCTCGAAAGTGTTTCTGAATATTTTGCTATGGATATAAATGATGTCGATACTCTTCTAACTTTTCAAACATCAGAGAAGAATGTTGATGACCTTGAGGAAGATATATGGGGCATAGCAGGACTTATCACAGGTCTAGGCCATTCCGTTGGTGCATTATACAGAGCTGGGGCTTATGATGTTGTACAAAATATTAAAGCCTTTATCATGTCATGGATTCCTTCTCCTAATTCTTCAGTTCCAAGCTCTTTTAGGAGTAAAAATTTTGATATTGCATTCTCTATTGGATCTTGTCTTGCACTCCCCTCTCTGGTGACATTCTGCCAAAGAGTAGAACTGATGCAAGTTGGTGAACTTGATTATCTAGTGAATGGCTTTAGAGAGATCATTTCTGAACTTGCCTCTGTGAAGAAATCAGGGACCCTCCACCAGAGCTTGTTCATGGCATCTTGTGCCGGAGCAGGAAGCCTTCTTGGGTGCATTTTGAATGAAGGTGTGCACTCCTTGGGAGCTGAAGTTGTAAAAGATCTTCTGACCCTGTTTCGGAAAACTTATTCTGATCCCCACCCTCCCCTCATCCATTTTGGTGGGATGCTTGGAGCTGTTAATGCATTAGGAGCAGGCGCTGGCACCTTTGTTTACAGTTACCCAAAACCAAATCTGGCTTTTATTGATGACCAAAAGGTGATTCTATTTTCTGCATAGCAAAGTTTGCCATTATGTACTTGGTTTTTTATACCTTTCTTCCCTTCTTTTGTAGCAAACATCCTGCATCATGGGCCCTTTATTGTCAAGTCCAGTTGTGGAACCCCAGGTTACTTCGATGACCCAAGAAATGTTTCTTGTTGCACAGAACTCTGATGACCTTCCACTGCAACATTATGCATCATGGGCTGTTTCGTTTCTCAGGCATCATTTATTTTCCAAAGAAGTTGCTGAAAATGTCAACATTGGTGCTCCAAGCAAGACTGATGGAAAAAAATCTGCATCTCAAAATTTTCCCGAGGATGGTGTGGTCATGAAGCTGTCTTTGTGGTTGTTGCATCTGAAGTATCCTGAGGTACGTCTCTACAATTTTGCTGATTTATGTACTAAAAAAGATTCTTTATTAAGATTCTTATTCGTACTATGAAGATGATATAAAAATTGTGAACTCACAAGCATGATGCAACTGTCAATTGGGAAGTTAATTTGTTTCTACATCTTCTGAGGAGCTCTGAAAGACAAATCTCTCATGCTTCCCAGCTCATTTTTGGATCTCAGGAGGCATTTAAATCTGCACCCTAATTTGTTCTCTGGAATAATGTATAATGCAGATGGCCACCTGTTCAAACATATACACGATTTCAGCAGTTTTACGGTATCTCTCACAAGCTCCCAGATTGCCTGATCTGGATTGGGGAGCAGTTGTCAGACGATGTATGCTATATGAGGGTGAAGTTGCTAAATTATCTTCAAACTTTGATTTTAAAAGAGGAATCATTAGGGAAGAATGCTTGCAGCTATCGATTGCTCATGCAACTCGATTTAACACACTGCTAAGCTTCGTTGATGAACTAACCAACCTGCCTAGGTTCCGGATGCTTGAGTTGAACCTTCAGTCATGGATCCTCTCTCATTTGTCTGACTTGATAAAAGTTTTCTCAGGGTCTAGGCTTGAGATACTATTTGCTGATATAACTGAGTTCTTTTCTTCCTTGCTCTATAATGAAGTTGATACTTTAGAAGAGAAGAGCCCTTTGCGGATCTCATGTTGGATGGGGATTTTCCACTGTCTGGATGGGACTCCTGTTGATGCTCAAGAGTATTTTTCTAACATGGAAAAGTGTATGGAGGTACTCTTCTCTTCATTGCCCCCTCTGTTGCACTCTGCTGGTTCGACAAGACCAGAACAAGCACAATCAGAGGAGTGGTCAGCGGGGACTAGGTGCCTGGCGAAGGCTAAACAGGGTTGGCTACTTGACCTTTTGCAGGTATATTATCTATTTGTGCGGAAATTATGTAGCTTTCATATTCCCTCAGAAGGTTGCTGCTCCACATTCTTTTAAGGGAACTTAATAATGTCTGTTGCTTTGTTACCTGTTCAGGTTTCAGAACAAAAATTGGTGAGAGGAGAATGTGATTTCTCTGTTTTGGCAAAAAAGGTTCAAGCAAAGGCCAGGCTTGTTCAGACTGGTTCCATCCCATTGAGGGAGCTGGGGAAGATGAGAGCTTATCTGTTGGATACTAGATTGGATGGTGAATTTATTTTTTCCCTTCATGAACTGTAACTAGTAAAACTAGGAAACTTGATGTTGTGATCAGCTGATTTGAAAATTGGGTGCTTTTGTTTTTTCACAAAGCTGCAATAAGTACTTTGTTTCATGCCTCTATGGCCCATAAGTTCGCTTCTGTAATTTTTTTTAACATTCCATCCGTGCAGGTGTTTGGGATGTTCTGGTAGAAATAGTTGCTTGTCTGCAACATGTTGAAGTAAGTGTCAAAAGGCAGTGGCTCATTGATGCAGTGGAAATTAGCTGTGTGACAAGTTATCCTTCCACGGTAGGCCCAAAATCATTTTGCTTTTGTTAAGTTGTTTACTCTGCCACATAAATATATGATCTTATGTAGTATGATATTTCTATGCAGGCCATGCGATTTGTCGGTCTTCTCTGTGGCCATTTCTCGAAATATATGCCTCTACTAATTATTGACCAGCACACGGTTCTATGTGACCTGCCTATTACCTTATCATCTTTGCTATCAGATAGTAGTTGGTCAATGATCGCTGAATCTGTTGCTTCACTTATGTGGGCATCAACGGTAAGGATATATGATTGGGCCACACGTGTGGCCCGAGGTGAAGAATCAGACGGTCCACAGCCTATTAACAGTAGTGAAAATGACGCAGCTAATGATCTGTTGTGGATGATGCATTATGCATGTGTCTGCTTGAAAGATAATTTGTCACCTGAGAAGCAACTGAAGCTTGCAAATATGACAGTTACATAGATATCATAGAATGGGTGATAAAGTTTTGTAAATGTTGTACCACATGATTGATGTTGTATTATGTATGGTGAATGGCATTTGTATTGTACTTTATTAGAAATAGCTGGAAAAACTGGAAGGAGCTGAGTACATGTTTTCATTTATTTTCCCAACACATAAGAACGGTGTTGAATGTTCACTTGAGAAAATTAGGACATTTGTTGGTGGTTGTGTTCGCTTGAGAAGTCTCAGTACATTCGGGAAAAAGGACCAAGTAGATCCTATCAACCCTTCACTGTGGTTACCCTGAGATCGATTACATTTAGTACATCTTTTAGAAATATGATTATCCTTTATGGGTTGGTAAAGTTACATTAAATACAACAAAATATACGTGACCTTTGCATTGAAGGGTGTTGACTTATTGTTTTGCCGTTGACCATCCCGCCAACAGAACAGTACGTACTGTTCTGGAAATTGGTGATCTACACTATTAAATCCTCTCTTCAGTTTCGACCTTGAGGGGGCTGTAAGAGTTGAAATATCAGGTTTGGTTGGATAACAATTTGATTATCGCATATAGAACTTTAATAAGTTTATTTATGACTTAATATTTCAAAACTATTTTTAGATTCCGAGGCTGGACTCAATTAAAATTTATGAGCTCAATAAAAAAACAAATTCGACAAAACCCGATCCAGTCCACCCTAAAGTGCATATAACACACACCCCCAAGCATAAACACAGGCATACATACACACGTATATATGCAACTTGTGCGAAGTGACCAAAAAATGGAAGATTTTGAACGTCTGCAGAGCTGATCAATAATCTTTCACCGGACGCATTCTCTTCCCCGTAGATGTATCGAAGATCAATCATCTCCACGTCAGCACCAATCTTACCACATCCCCAATCAAAATCACCATTCTCTTCATCATCTCTCCAAACCCTAATTTCAAAATCCAAATCAATCTCAGACCCACTCTACACCTTTCTTCCCCCAACCCAAAACCCTAAAAACCTCGTTGATCTCATATGCACCAGTCTCAAAAATCACCAAAATTCCCAAATTACCCTCTCTGAGGACATCAAGGGGCTAATTCCTCATCTGGGTACCCCCGAAATCTCTCGGGTTTTACTCAGGTGCCAGTCTGATGCTTCAAAAGCTTTATTTTTTTTCAGCTGGGTCAAAAATGATTTATGTATTGAACCATCTATGCGTAATTATTGTTTGGTTTTGCATATTTTGGCTTGGTCTAGGAAATTTTCCAAAGCAATGGAATTTATGTGCGAATTGGTCGTCATTGAGAACGTAGATGTTTTCAAGAGTTTGGTTTTGTATAGTGATGAGTGTAATTGGGACCCGGTTGTGTTTGATATGCTCGTTAAGGCCTATGTCAAAGTGGGTATGGTTTGGGAGGGTTTGAGGGCTTTTCGTAACATGGTGAAGTTGGGTTTTGCTCCTCGTATTGTTACGTTGAATTGCCTTTTGGATGGGTTTCTGAAGCTCAATCGTGTCGATGAGTGTTGGAAGATTTATGACACCATGAGGAAAATTGGGGTACACCCGAATTCGATTACTTATAATATAATGACTCATGTTATTTGTAAAGGCGGGGACGTTGATAAAGTGAATGAGTTTTTGGAAAAGATTGAAGAAGATGGGTTCGATCCGGATATTGTTACCTATAATACGTTGCTAGCTAGTTATTGTAATAAGGGAAAAATGAACGATGCGTTTCATTTGTATGACATTATGTATATAAGGGGTGTATTGCCCGATTTGGTTTCGTATACCACTTTGATAAATGGACTATGTAAAGAAGGAAGAGTGAGGGAGGCACATGAGCTCTTGCATAGGATGAAGCATAGAGGATTAGCTCCCGACATTTTCACTTATAATACTCTAATTTGTGGTTACTGTAAGGAGAAAAAGATGCACAAGTCTAGGTTATTGCTGAATGACATGATTGGTGATGGAGTTTTACCCGATGATTTTACTTGTTGGATTATAGTAGAAGGATATGCAAACGATTGTTGGCTGATTTCAGCCCTTAATGTGGTTATTGAGCTCGAGAAATTTAGTGTTTTAATTCCACGAGATCTGTACACGTACCTAATCATCGCTTTGTGTCGGGATAATAGGCCATTTGCAGCTAAGGGTCTTTTAGAAAGAATGTCTCGATTTGGTCATGAACCGAAACAGGAGGTCTACAATGAGCTGATTACTTCTCTATGCAAGTTAAATTTTATTGATAAAGCATTGGAATTGAAATCTGAGATGGGATACAAGGAAATGAAACCTAATTTAGTTATATACAGTGCTCTTATTGGCTGCTATTGTAGAGTAAGTAGAAGTTTGGAGGGTGAGGCCTTATTCCGAAAAATGGCCGAATCTGGTTTTGGTGCTGATATTGAAACTTGTAGAACTTTAGTACGCAGGCTATGCAGAGAAAGAGAAATTGATAAAGCTGAATCTCTACTAGGTTTCATGGCTGAGGAACTTCGGATTTGCGATACTGAATGTTTTAACGTGGTTCTCGAGGTTTACTCTGTGGCGGGTGATGTGGCTAAGTTGATGGAGCTCCAAACTAGGATGCAAAAACTGGGATTTGCACCAAATAGCTTAACATTCAAATACATGATAGGAGGTGTTTGCAAAGCAAAAAAAGATTTGGAAAGTGAACGAGTTATGGCGTTGGAAGAAGGGATTGAATTGTATGAGTGACAAATCAACCAAACACTAACATTGCACTCTTAAATTTAAGGATCGTTTGGCATCGGCTTTCGGGTGAAAAATCTAGTGAAGACATCAGTTGGGAAGAATCTGGATTAAAAAAGCTGCTACATTTTTCATTTTCTATTCGGAAAACTGGTGCAGCTTAAAATTTTTTGCGGTGAGTTGTTGAACTTGCTCGTACTTGTGAGCTTTAAACTGGATGACGTGCACTATATCGACACCACCACCACCCACTCCTACTAGAAGCAGTGCTCACCCTTGCTCAGAACTAGACCCGAGCCCTGCGCTGTTAACCTCTGGAACAAAAATGGTGACAAGTTGTTTGTGATGTCTGGCATTGCTCGTGATTGGCTGTCATCACAACTTTCCCTGGAAGTCCTTGTTCTAGGAGAGGAAGGAGCTTGATGTGGCCGAATGTGAAATTGTATATGAATTTGGAAGGGGAAATAGCTGACCACGTCAGCTATGGTGGTGACCGGATTCTGGCATTTGCTGCTTGCTCGCTTTGCCTTTACGCATACAATATTATATATATATGTGTCGACCCAATGCACAAAGCTCATGTTTTGGGAAAATAGTTGGCACGGGAAGTCGTCCACTGCCCTCATCGATGCGGCAGCAAATGGAAGCTGTCCAAGGTGGATATGGGGGATGGGGGGTTTTGAAGTGGCACCATGGCCTAATATATTAAAGTTCGGCTTCAGTATAAAGATTGAGCTTTCGCCCTTGCATATGGTACTATTTAGGAAAAGCTTCCGTGGTCGTGTAAGGGACATTTTACCGAGTTAGGCGATTGTGTAGACTTTTTGAATAACTTCTTTGTGCAAGGGTTAGCCCCCATCTTGCGGTTTTCCTTCTATTACAGATTTACTTTTGAGAAGAAAAATGAAATTCTACTGTCGTTTCGACTCATCAACATATATATGCATGCACGCTCCCTTGTGTATTAACCAATCTTGCCCACCTTCCGATGGACATGGGCCTTGGCAATGTGTAAACAGACTAATGTTTGTGCTTAGGAAGTAACGAAGAGGTTGAAGTCATAAAAATTTTTATCGGGGGGCTAAAGCTGCATAAGAAAATAATTTATACTAAGAAATAAGATATCAGATGGATTTTTTTTCAAATTATTGGCAAATTCATAGGTACGACCTTATTTTCTATCGTCATTTATGCTGGTAACTTCTCCTAATATGACTATGATAGTAATATTGAAATTAGAAAAGTATATAAAAGGAACCCAATCTATCACCTTTTCTAATATTTGGAAGTCGGAACCAAATCCGTCCCTTTACCAAGATTTTGTGAATATCAAAATTTCAATCAAAACTATGAGGACCAAATAGAACTTTGTCCATACCACATTGACCATAAGTGTAAATAACCCTTAATTATCCTACCTAGAGCATTCGCAAAAGTCTTTTTATGGAATTTCTTCCCCTGAGAAATTGAGAGGGGTATCCATCTATCACATTAGTTTTTTATTTTTCAAAAAATTTCTAAAAATACTTTAATAATTTTTTTTAATAAGAAAGTTATTATTCATAATTAAAAAAATATTTTTTTCATCAAAATAAAATAAATATATATATATATTAAAAAAATATATTTTTTAAAATTATTATTTTTATAATATTAATATTTTTATGTATAAAAATAAAATTTTAAAAAAAATCTGATTTCTATTTTGCACGACTTTATTTGATTTAGAAAAATAAATATAATAATAATAATAATAAAATTATAAAAGGCTGTGAATGCTCTTTTGCGTGTTCCCAGATCATTCTCTCTCCAACAGAAATCTGCTTCTCTCTCAGATCAAAATAAATCCCCGAATCTCCTTCTCTCTGTCTCTCTTCAGAATTTTCTACATATCCTCAAATATATACATACATACATAGATACATATATATATCATAAACAATCGACGACCTTGATGAATACTTCTCAGTACATGGACAAGCAGATCATGGATCTATCCAAATCTCAGCCTAATAACGACACCGATTTCATCAATCTCATCAATCCTCAGGAAGAAGAAGACGACGACGATAGGAACAAGGAGGAGATCGTGCCCAGCTACGATTTCCAGCCGATTCGCCCGCTTGGATCGCCACGTCACCACTCGCAGAGCCTCGATTCCGGTAACGGCGTCGCTGGTGGAGCTAGGGTTTGGAACTCCGCTGACTCCAAGTCAAATTCTCCTGCTATTGCCATCAGAGTAAGATTCATCCCTTTCTCTCTCTCTCTCTCTATATATGTGTGTGTGTGTGTGTGTATGTGTGTATATATGTGTATGCGTATTCGTGTGTCAAATTCTCCTATTACTATTCTGCTCCCCTATAATCGAGAAAATTGGCCCCCCTCAAACAAGAGGCTCACTATACACCCCCCAAAAAATAGAATACTTGTTATTTTGAATATGTCGTTGCTAGTATAATTTAATCTGACAGCCTATCACTGCTGCAGCCCAACCCGTCCTAAATACTGTTGATCTGTGGGTGTGTATAGGGGTTGCCACGAGCCGAGTTGACCGAGCTTTGGGGTGCTCAAGTTCGGCTCGCCTAGGCTCGGCTCACTAACGTCCGATCGGAACTCGAGTCGAGCATTTATTGTGCCGAGCTCAAACATCTCACAAGCAACTCGCGAGCATTTCCTCATTTTGAACTTTTTATTGATTTTTTATTTAGATTTTCATCCACTCTTATGCAAAATTTCTTAAAAAACTCGTATAATTCTGAAAGTGTTAAATGTGAATGACATTTTGATAATTTGGAAGTGAATTTTAAATTCGGAAAGATTAAAAATATTTATGATGACATATTGATGCTAGTAATTAATATAGTCAAATTAAATTTTAATGAAACATTTTCGTATTTATTTTAAGATAAATTTGTTTATTATATCAAATATATGACATACATGTGTGTATATATATATATATAAATTGTACTTATTTCAAGCAGCTCGCGAGCCTGAGGAGCCGAGCTATTCTATGATCAAGCTCAGCTCGCTAACACTATTGAACTCAAAATTGAGCGCAAGCGCAGCTTAGCTCATTTACATGCGAGCCAAACTCGAGCCGAGTTCGACTAGCTCACAAGCGGCTCGGCTCATTGCGGGTATAAGATAGAGGGAGACCAGGAAGAGCTATCCTAATGTTAAGAAAGGGATAACTACCACCAGGGGTGAGTGTTCTAACCTGCGATGGTGATATGAAGTAGCATAAAATTGTTAGTTTTATGAGAGAGAGAGAAAGAGAGGCGGGGAGGTGGAGGAGCTATTAGAGAGAGAGAATATGGGTGCAGCATTTTTTTTTTTGTGTGCGAGTGGGTGTTTTGGGGGTTTTGGATGCTGCACTTCCATGCAGATAAACTGATAAAGAGGGACAGGGGGATAAGAATTTTATATCATTACTAGCCACCAAGGCACACACATTGCGTGTCCACTATTTTTTTTTCCAATTGTTTATAAATGGATTTAATCCTATTATTCATCTGGCATATAAATTTGTACACATAAAAAAACTCTGTTTCAGATATATTGGTTGGCTTCTAAACATCAACAGAGAGAGAATTAACTGAAAGAAAGAAAGGGAAGTGGGTAGGGCCCATGCGTTAAAGATAAGGGAGAGAGAGCAGTTGGATAAGAGGTAAAGGGGGGAACTGGGTTCACTTAATTGACAAATTTAACCCTTGAAAAATTGCAGCTAGTGTATTTTTACCTTGTAAATATTAAAAAGATGAAGGGTAATTTAAGTAGTATAAAAAATTGACGCAACCTCATTTCTAAAATGAGTGCTGCTTTTATATATTAAAGATTATGATATTTTTGGGCTTTAGTATGGAGATGCTGGTGGGCACTTAAACTATATCTCATATCTCAATACATTATCGAGACCTTTGTAGTTACATTTAGAATCTTAGAGAATCAAACTTAGTGCTGAGCAAGGATTAAAATTTCATTTTATTCCCCAAGCGCTCTACATCGTCCCCTATTCTATATTTTAGGGTATAAATTATAGGAAGTGCTTACACCAGTGTATCTAATACAATTCAATCCCTTAAACTTGTTGGGTTTACTACTGTGATTCCTGAAACTAGGGGACTACTGTTCATCCCCAAAATATTTTTAAGCTTATGGAGTCTGGTGTGTACTCTATTTTAGAGTTTGAAGCTAAACATTAAAAAGTAGGGGTTGCTAGTAGATTATAGTGGTGGGAATACTCTAATTGGAACTTCACATGCTCCAAATCCAGTTCTCCTGCTATTGCTGCTGGAGTAAGTTAAATCTCTCTCTCTCTCTCTTGCTTGCACGCTCGCTCTATATATATGTATGCATATGCGCATGTTTGTATAGTTCTGGTTTTAGGGGATTGTTTAGGCAGGCTTGGAAACGGGAAAATTAGGAAATGTTATGGAAAAACAATTGAAAGGGAGAAAAAAAATAGAAAGATGAAAATGATGAATTAAAACTTGATTATAAGTCCTTAAATAGCATTTTATGGGCCAACTAGGGCTGGGCATTTTAACGTCGGCTGGTACATTCCTAAGTAGGGCTAGGCGGTCAATTGACAGTGTAAATTTTGCAACTTGCAGATTATCAAGATGCAGTCGACTGACACACCAAGTAGATCATAATTATGATGAATTGAAAACTCTAATTATTCCTTTAAACTTCATTTTTGGACTAACTAATACGTGTTATGATCGTGTTCGTACTAATCTCAGAATTTATGTTTAGCATACTGTGAAATTACATTAAGCACTGAAAAAATTGCAACCACTGATATATATATATATATATAACAATAATTGATATTCCTAGTTGAATTGTGTTGGTGATACTTATGAGCTGTTTTTCTTATTCAAATGATACTTGTATCATGCTGCTACCAGACGTGCTTCTTCATTGTCAATCTCTAGCAAGCTAATTTTTAACATTATGCATTTAGTAAATCTCTAACTGAATTGTCTTGGGAACAATTTCAAACCACACATGGGTAGAAGGGTATGTACTACAAATATGTACTGCTACCTAAAGAATTGGTGTATGTTCCTTTGTCATGTTTCTACTGTTTATCCATTGTTTGAGGATACAGATAGTAGGGAGATTTGATTTTCATGTTGCTTGGTTTTTATTGAATGGCTATGAGTCGTAATGAGTGGACTTTTTATGTCTATTGAAATAGCTTTGGGAAGTGATTATTTTTCTACGGAATCAAAGTAATACAGTCACTCATTGCATTTTTCGGAAAAAAAAAGACAGTCATTCATCTAAGGACTTTCTTTTCAACATAAATGGCAACATGTTACTTGTTAACGTCTCACAAAATTGCATGGAAAGAACATTGTTGCATTGGCCGAATGCTTTGTTGAAGCAGGCAAGGCATACTTGTGTCCTTTCGGCATTTGTTGATAAAATCCTGTTTCAAATTAACATGGGTTTACTTTTAGGTGAAGTTGTACGGTAGTTCAAGGGAGATGTTTGCACTTGATAATTTGTGATGTGTATAGATTAGAAACCTACCGCAGGGCGACTAATGTTAATTGGTAGGTGTCTTTAAGAATGCCTTTGTCTTCCTCTCTACTCTATTTAAGTTCATTTGGTTGGACGAAAGATTAATCGTGATGAAAGATTAATCGTGTTGATTTGCTTTTTCCAAGTTTTGCTTTATTGCTGTCTTTGTTTTGTGCAATAGCTTGCTGAATTTAAGAAAGCTTCTTTGATGTTTGATACAGAATTACAGTTCTCTTGATTCCATTGAACCTGCAAAAAGTGTATCAGTGAAGGATCATAATGCTAGTAATGCAGCTTTGGTATCTGAGATTGATCGAACAGTGAAAAAGTATGCTGATGACCTAATGCATGTAATGGATGGTGTTAGTGCAAGAATAACCCAGCTGGAGAGCAGGTCTCGCTATCTTGAGAATTCAGTGGATGATTTGAAGGTTGCTGTGGGGAACAATCAAGGTAGTACTGATGGTAAACTGAGGCAACTGGAAAATATTCTAAGAGAGGTAATGTTTGTTTTTCTATCCTGCCTGAATGGTAGTTCATCAGCATGGTTAGGCTATAAATGGGTATATGCATGGTTGTCGAATTCGTATGACACACGATTTGTACTGTACGGGTCATCTCGTACTGTAGCCTCTTCGTGCGTATCGGAGAGGTGTCTCGAAGAGGACCAAATCTCGATCACGACACTAGAGGTATTGACGCTGCCGCCATGGTCTCGTTTCGTGAGAAACTCAACGATTTATTAAATAATTTTGAAAATCGAAATTAAAACAAAAAATGAAGGGAATCGATTATATTTACCTTACTTTCCTCTCAATCTGGCTTTTATGGTCTCAGTTATGACACGTCTCTCTCTCTCAGTTTGGTTGTTTAATATGTTACTTTTTACACTTTTATCTTTTATTTTATTATTTGATCATATAAAAAATAATTACTGCCATTTGTCAGAGTTTCAAGGAGTCTAATTTATTTTTTTTCTTTTTTCCAAAATCCGATTTAGGAGCCTCAAAAAATTTTCAAAAAATTCCTAAAACTACACCAATTAGAAATAAGTTGTTCCTCCACCTTACTTGTTGTATAGGCAATCTTAGCGATACTCAATTAAGCCCATAGGTCTGGAAATTTAATTAATAAACCGTTGTTCCCTTTAGGTAAACTTTAATTCCAAAAATTACCTACTAGTATATTCTAATTTTTAAAAATAGAATCACTCAAAAGAAGAAGCTCCCGTCTATTATATTATGTATTATATTTTTTTATTATAATTATTATAGAATATTTTCTCTTTTTTTCAAAGTTGGGACTAGGAGTCTCCAAAATTTTCTACAAATTTCCTAAAACTACATCAATATATTTCTCACTCTTATTTGTTTTATAGGTAATCTACTTGTTTTATAGTCAATCTGAGGAATACTCAATCCTTACTGCTTATCTTTCAGAAATTTTAATTAATAAATCGCTATCCCCTTTAGGTAAACTGTAACTCCAAAAATTACCTCATATTGTACTTTAATATCTAAAAATAAAGTCACCCAAAAGGAGAAGCTTCTAGCTATTACATTATGTATCTCCAATGATATTTATATTTATTATAACATGATATGATTGTGTTAAAAAATCTTATGATACACGATACGAAACGAGACGATATAGAAAAATATTAAAAACGATACGGGACCGAAAAACTATTTGACAACTTTGGGTATATGATCTATATAATTCGACTTTTATGTGCATTCTTATGATCAGCAACGAAATCGATGCTCATGTTAATATTTTTCCTCCAAAGAAGAATGAGTTTCACTCGTGTAGTAGGAATACTGTATGTCATCATACTGTATGTGATGACATGGGGAATGAAGAATAAAGGTAAACTAAATTGAATAATATGGGTCAGATTGTTCATTGTCATCCAAGACTCCAATAAGGGGCAGAATGTTAGTTCTTGGAGAATAATTTGAGGAAAATTTACCTTAGTTAAAAAATGGTGAATATCCCTGTACTTAGCGTTATGAACAATTCCTCCTGGAAATATGAAATTGATAATTCTTCTGACGGTTGACCCGCATTGCACCATTTTGTAAAGCCAACATTCCCAATAACACGAGTCTTCAATCACGGGTTGGTTCTTTACTGAGGATTTTGTTTTATATATGCATCATTTGTATGTTTGCCCCTTTATGGTAATGAACTGGAATCTTGTTATTGGAGAGACATGATTCTTCATATATTAGTCAAAACTGGAACGGGAAAAACTATTCTCAATGTGTCTCTCGATTAATGTCAAGCTTGAATGTAATTGGCCAGGTTTACATCCTTATGTCTGGTAGATTTCTTTCATGTATGTGTTTAGGCAGAAGGATGGTCAGTAGCTATTCAAACTTTGATTAGATGCTTTCTATGCCTTATTGTGCTCAAGTTAATACATGTTAAACTGCTATATTCACTGTATATATTAAACCAATGGTTTTCTTTCAATAAAATCTCCAGGTACAATCAGGCGTACAGGTTATTCGAGATAAACAAGATATACTAGAGGGTCAGCTTCACCTTGCAAAGCTTCAAGTGCCCAAGATAGAGCACCAACCAGAACCGCAAGGCCACGTCCAACCAGATTCCTTTCAGCCGATTGCATCAGCTCCACTGCAAACTCACCCTCACCAGCAGCCTCCTCCTCCAATGTCTCAACCTCCTATCTCTATCCCTCCTCCCAATGCTCCTCCGCAACAACAAAGTTTACCACCCTCTGTCCATCTTCCAAATCAATATGCTCCTAACCAGATTACCCCTCCACCTCAGAGAGATCCTTACTATACTCCTCCTAGTCAACCACAAGAAACGACAACTCAGCAATATCCACCCCCTCCTCAGCTACCCCAACCTTCTCTCTCTGCCTCTCCTCCTCAACTGCCGCAGTACCCACCTGCTCTGTCGCAGTACTCCCAACCACCACCGCCTCAACAACACCCTTCTCTCTCCTCCATGAATCCTCCGCAACCTGTGTTACCTGTGAGTCACCATACTGAAGACTCACCTTACTCTTCTCCACCAAGCTACCCACCAAGCCTAAGCCAACATGCTCATCCACCCAATGCTGCAAACCCTAGTTCCCAACAGTTCTACGGCTCTACTTCACATATGTATGAGCCTTCATCTAGTAGACCTGGTTCGGGATATCCTCCTACTTATGGCCCTTCATTGGGGCCTAATGAACCACCACCATATCCTTATGGCGGACCCCCTTCTCAGTATGGTGGAGGTGGTGTGAAACAACAGATGTCATCTTCTCATGGCAGTGGGAGCGGTTACCCCCAACTCCCAACTGCTCGTGTGTTACCACAGGCTCTGCCCACTGCTTCTGCAGTTGGTGTTGGATCGGGTGGCTCTTCTGGTACAGGTAATAGGGTTCCAATTGATGATGTGGTGGACAAAGTGACAAACATGGGGTTTTCGAGAGACCAAGTGAGAGCCACGGTTAGGAAATTGACTGAAAATGGGCAGTCGGTTGATTTGAACATCGTGTTGGACAAGTTGATGAACGATGGTGTTGAAGGCCAGCCCCCGAGAGGTTGGTTTGGTCGGTAAATTTGTTTGGTCTGATCTTGATTTGTGTATAGGAAGTGTTCGACATATTTTTTTTTCTAGCTTGGTTTATTGGGAATTGCTTCCTCATGAATTAATTTGTTTTTTATTTTTCAATCTTTAAACTCCACCTATCCTCTTTCATGCTGATTTGAAAAGTGTTACTTATATGGGGCTCTTTTATCGGTCATGTGAACCTTGTGATGATGCTATTTGGTGAATTGTTTTTGTTACTAAATAATGCATGTGATGTAGTTTGGGATGCAAATTGTTATAAATTGTTGTGTAGATTATTACGATATATGTGATTCTGAGGGTGTTCATCTATATAGCAACTTCAATTTTCATGGTTGGGTTGCTATCAAGGCAAGTTAAGAAGCTGATGTGTACTCTATATTTTTGAATGTTATTCAGACGTAATAATGTCTGAACCCAAAAGCCTTACTTTAGTCTTCTTCTTTCTCTATTAAGTCCTTTTAGTGGCAAATGTACGAGTTTTAGTATGTGGTATTTAGACCCGAAAACTTGTTTGAATTTGTTTTCTTGTTCCCTAAACAGATGTTATGGTTCTAATAGTTTGTAAATGAATGCCCAATGGCAAACAAAATTGAAATAAGTAGGCTGATTACTATTTGTGACTATAACAAACATAGTATTAGTAGATATTGTATAATAGTACCTTATTGTGATAACAATGATAAAAACAGTTTGTACTAATTAGCAATAATGGTGAATGTCTCAACTTTATAGTCAGCTCTCGTGTGTCATTATGTTTGGTAAATTGCGTATAAATGGATGCCATATGTAACGATAACAATCTAAATTTTAATTTACATGATACTGCGAGCCATGACTATCACAAACATAGTTGTAGATATTGTATACCACTTTATCATGATAACTTATATAAGTTTTAATTGTGATTTTCTCATCTTAACAGTACATTGTCATTATATACTGCAATTCCCACCTCTGTGTGTATGGCGTCACTGTAAAGATGAATGTTGTATGTAATAATAAAATCTTTTATCGGATTTAGATTCATATCTCATTTATGTAAAGTTAATAATGGCTCCAAAACATAATTTCACCGTCCTTTTGTAATTCCTTGATAAGTACGAATACATATTAATTAGCAATAATTGCAATTGTCTCATCTTAACAGCGTTGTTGTCACGTACGATGCACTAATAAAAATAAATGCGACACGTAGCAATAAAATTCCATACCGAATTTAATATTGGATTCAATTTACTGAAAAACTAATAAATGGTGAGATAACAAAACAACATATTCCTCTTGCATAACAAACATTGTTTGGTGCACTTGGTGAAGATGCCGGTAATCGTAAGCAAGTTAAATGAGAAATTGAGAGAATAAATCTCCCATATCAGCATTTTTATTTTAAAAAAGATTTCTAGAAATGCAATAATAAATTTTTCTATTGAGAAAGTTACCATTCACAATTTTTATTAAAAAATATTTTTTTCATTAATTTAGAAATAAACTCTGGTTAAGATTAGGGAAAAACATATTAATATATATAATTATTCTAGTAATTTTTAACAAAATTTATTGAAATTCGTGTGAACAAATTCTAAAATATGGATTTTTTCAAAGGGAAATGAGTTTCTAGAAATTTAGATATAGAAATTCATTGAGATAGATTGGTATGAGTGCTCTTAGGATTCACAACAGTGTTTCTTAAAAACATATTTCTCCAATTTGATTTCTCAAATGAGAAATCTTGGACGAAAATGTGCCACAACATTATTTTCTATGTTTTTTATTTTATAGAATATGAGGAGAAATGCAACGGTATATTTCTGTGTGAGGAAATGTAATAGTCGCCATTTCTCCATTGAAATATTATTTTTTCCCCACCAATACCGTAAAGATCTAGTTAACATTAGGAAAATCATGTCCATATATTTTTTTTTATGATATATATAATTATTCTAGTAATTTTTAAGAAATTTTATAAAGTTAGTGTGCTCAATTTCTAAAATATGGATTTTTAGTAAGATAAACAAGTTTATAAAAAATGAGATGGAGAAATTAAATGATAAAGACGGGTGTGAATACCGTGACCTTTTATTTGTTTGTTTCCTGTTCATATGATATGTTTGAACTGTACTTAACCAAAATTTTTAATTACAAATAGTTTACGAGGAAATACTTATGCAGGGCAGGCTATTCTCTGAATTAATTAGTCTTGTCCCACCTTTGGGCATTCAAATCTGTACCCTTAAATGGTTTGCTATACTAAATTTTAAGGATTAAACCCAAGCGAATTTTCTCACCGGTGTATCTAAATACTGTTCAATTCCCTAAAGTTAAAGAGTGTTAGCTCTGGTGGTGCTCTTTTTGAACTAGAGATTGCTGTTCATTCCTAATTCTATTTTAAAGCTTTGAGGGTTTTGTTTTCACATTCTCCATATCTCAGCTTCTATTTTACAGTTTCAAGCATATGAACTGACATTTAGGGGTTGAAAATAAGGATACTGCTGGGAATGGCTGTAAGCATTATAGATTACAAAGAAGTGAAACAATATGGGATTGGGTAGTCCTGCGAAACAAACGCACCTTCTCTTAGGTTTGAGATGGTCTGCCTGCATTGTTTGAAATTTTATTTTTATTTGTCTAGGCGTGAATGCGTTTGCTTTAGAAGATCTTTTAGTTCTCAATGTCGACTGGAAATTGCTTTGTCTAAGCATAAAAGAAACTAACACAGGCTAGTTTGTGGGGTGGACTGTACAATGCAATGGTTATTCGTGAGAAAAATGAATTTAGTACTTGAACTAAAGAATTGAATTTCAATGGAATAAATGTGAAGTGATTAAGATCATGGAATGAAATGTCAAAATGCAGCTTCTTTTTCTTTTGTTAATTGAAAATTTTATGTCAATCATTGTATTTCATATTTCTCATGCCAAGGCTTATGTTATTATAACATTGTTTCTTAAGTAGGTTTATGCCATGTCTGTAGTTTCAAATTGGACTTCCTTTTAATCGGATTGCTTCAAGGGTCTCAAAACCTAGTTACATTTTAGTCTTGTACATAATACTGTGGAGCTCAAACACTTCTATGCTCATCAATTAGGATATATTGTCTGTAATGTCATTCTATCTAACCTTTGATAGAATGCAATTGTTCTTTTGGTGGATTGTTTTTGGTCCTATGGCTTTCCATGTTGTTAGTAGAACCTTAACACATATACTTGCAAAGATGCTGTTTCCATTCTCCAACATGTGATCCTGAGGTCGGAATGGGATAACCATACAGGTCACCCTCATGTGATATATCATATATCAGACAAACGACCTTTTCTACTTGTGTAACAATGCATATAGGCCTTTGTGAAGTTTCTATAATTGTTGTGAGCAATTAATCTGTAGTCTTGCAGTCATTATTCCCACTTGGAGAAGTTTTTGTACAAAATGAATTTTTGCAAGCTTGTGTATACCTATGTTAGCGAAATCACTGATATCCTAACGAATTGCAAATTAGTACGTACGTTCCGAAATGTGGTACACCTTCCGTATCACCAAATTTAGCAAACCAAAGCAATCTAAGACAATTGCACTTTTAAATTTTATTTTCAGAGAGAAATCTAAAATAGACAAGTAAAATGTTGATATTATTTCTATTAGTTTCAAGTTTGAAAGTATTAAATTTCATATTTCAAAACAATTACAGAAGTTTAAGTTAAGTTTAACTTAATGTTGACTTTTACGAAACTTAATATAGTTGTCTCATATATGCCAAGGTAACCTATATTAGGCTACTCCTACCTACCGCGTTTTACAATATGTAGCGTACCACGTTCCTTTTCATTCCACGTTTCGGAACTAATCATGTTCAGGGTGACATAGGTGTATACAATTACTGCTACACTGCAATTTTGAGTTTTTGGCTAAGTTGTGGGTAACATTTATATGTTTAAACTTTAATGTGGAAGGGAATTTTATTAGTATTTATATCACTATCTTGTGTTGCTGTTTTGAAATCAGAGAACAGTTTTGCGAAACGTAATGTGACACAAAATTTGACAGGATTTATCATTGAACTTTTTTGAGTATTGTAGGTATCTTATGATCATATTTATGCTGTTATTTTGTTCTTATTATATATCTTCTTTCCGAGGCTTATATACATACATTTTGATAGGAGACTATTGATCGGGCTCTAATGACACTGATGATTGACTGGATACTGGCTTTCCTACTAGCTTGATCTCTATCATTCTTTTCCATAATCTCTCTTTTTCTTGTTTGTTTCTCGCTATTTCTCCTCCCTGGGATTTCTTCTCTTTTTGTGATATTATTACTAGCTTTTGCCCAAATTGTGTTTTTATTTCTACTATTTATATCCACATCTTCTTCAATAAAATTTATGTCCGGCTTTCAAATGTGTTTGTCTCAATCACAATGTTCATCCATTAACAGATTGGAGCGTCCAAGCAATAGTTAGCTATACACTGTCACAATACTTGGGTACCAACAATGTGTCCATTATCGCTGAAGAAGATGTTGAAACTCTCTCCAATCCCAATTCTTCAAGTCTATTAGATGTAGTGGTGAACACTGTAAATGAGTGCTTAAATGAAGCCCCTAAATTTGGTCTCAAAAAACCCGAAAATTTTTTAGGTGAATCGGATGTTCTCGAGGCTATCAATCGATGCAACTCAAAAGGGGGCCCCACCGGAAGGTATTGGGCCCTTGATCCAGTCGATGGGACATTAGGGTTTGTTCGTGGGGATCAATATGCCGTTGCTTTAGCTTTGATCGAAAATGGGCAAGTTGTAATAGGAGTCCTTGGGTGCCCCAACTACCCGATGAGAAAAGAGTGGCTAAATTATCATCACCAGCATTATAAAGCTATGTCGAGTTCATCCCTTATCTCTCCTTATTCATGGGACGAGGGGTGTGTTCTGTACGCGAGGAGAGGGAGTGGTCAAGCATGGATGGGGCCATTGGTTTATGGAGATGAGAACCTCGATTGGCTAAAGTATTCTGTGGAGATTAGAGTTTCTTCTATTGATGATCCAGCCTCAGCGACTTTCTGTGAGCCGGTGGAGAGAGCTAATTCTGACCATGCCTTTACTGCTGGTCTTGCTCACAGTGTTGGCCTCAGGTGTGTAAATCTCTCCTTTAAAACTGGCATGCATCAATAATTTCTTACTTTGGATATTTGTTTTCACTATATAGCAATTTAATTTATTTCGAGCTTATTGGGGGTAGGTTTGTCGTTAGCTTGAGTTCCGAGCTATTTGTTAAGACTTCCGGTTGAGCCCATGAATGAATTGAGCTAGGACTTTGTTTTAAGGCTTGTGTAGAAAAGTAAGCATTTGAGAACTCCCAAACTATCCCTTACAAGGTGGGTTGGAGCACCTTATTATTTGTTAAAGCACTGAGGTTTTTGGTAACTGAGCAAAGCTAGTTGCTAGGTGAGCCCGGGTCTTTACCCCTAGTGTTATTTAAGAAGTGAAAAAACCTTAAACCTCTCCCTGATTTTTGCATGAAGATTTGAAATAGTTATTTTGATTTGGGATAATTTCAGTTTTGTAACTAAACCTCTGAGCCAAGTTTGATCATGTACCCCAACTTAAGGCACACTGCACACATTAATACAAAACTTCTATGTGCAGTGCTTGATGGAAGCTATCGAATTGTTGATGGAGACCGTTGAAAAGGATAAAGGACACTGTCGAAAAATCTTAATAGAATTCATCATAATTGTATGAAAACTGTTCAAACCTTCACCTTGATACTAAATTAAGCAATTTATAAATGCTTGAGTATGTATGTGGTACTTTTAGGTGGGAGACAAAATCGATCTTGCTTAAAAGGTTTGGTTACAAACATAGAATTATTTTTTCCCTTTGATTATGACAGACATGGGTGTGGGCTGTGGAGTAATATTTGTTCTTTAAACTAATTCAAAAAATCGTGTGAAGTTGCATTTGAAGTTGCACGTAACTAATCACATTCTCACGCATCCTTCAATGCTAATGGCAGGAAAGAGCCTCTGCGCGTGTATAGCATGGTGAAATATGCAGCCATTGCACGTGGAGATGCTGAGATATATATGAAGTTTGCAAGATCCGGATACAAAGAGAAGATATGGGACCACGCAGCTGGTGTTCTCATTGTGCAAGAAGCCGGTGGTGTAGTGACCGATGCTGGGGCCCGTCAGCTCGACTTCTCTAAGGGAATTTACTTAGAAGGCCTTGATCGTGGAATTATTGCTTGCGCTGGTCCCTCGTTACATGATAAACTCGTTGGTGCAATTTTCGCTAGTTGGGACTCTTCTAATCTCTGAGATAGGTACCTTTGGTAGCTGATATTTTGTGTCCGTGGAGTTTTATTTGATGGGTACAAAATATCGTATCATCTTGAAAATAAGTGCGAGAGTGCAAGGGAAAGCAAAGCAAAACTGAGGTTAGTTGATTGCTTTTGCCGAAGATGAGGCGTAGGGCTATTCTTTTTCTTTTTTCGTCATATAGGAGTTAATACAGATGGCTCTCGAAATTCGACACATTGATTACTGCTTGTAATTTTGGGTACGGAAAACTAATTTTGCATCATTTGGGTAAATATTTGAAGTTGAAAAATGGGGATTGTGCCATTTTTGAATTGAATCTCTTGGATGGTCTCTATTGGTTACCAATATGTATTACTGTGTTCGATTATCAAAAATAAAAATAAATTTGTATGACTGTTTATCTATCTGAACTTTGAGAAGTTTGTGTTGTTAAGTCCATAGATTATGCTTGAGCTGAATCATTCAAGTTTGGTTTGTGATCTAGTTCGAACCAATTCTTGGTATAGTTTTTGCCATATTTTGATTTCATATGTGAATCAGTATTTATTTAGGGGTGGGCATTTGGTCTGCCGAATATACTTGACGCGGAATGGGCAGGTCCGCAGGGGTGCGGGTAAGGTTTATCTGCATCTCAATCGACTGTATAGACATGTTTGTCGACTGATACTCTGGGTGGGTGGCAGGTTGGTTATGTGGGTGTGACTTTGACATTCATACCCTACACGTACCCTACTGGTCAGAGCGTGCTCGGATTTGAGGTGCGTATCGTTAAGACTAATCGGGTTGAGGGTGGGACGGGTGGACCCTGCGCGATGTGAGTAAACTATGATATACTTTCATGGTCTGACTTTAGAAGATTTGTTATTATCTACAAACTTGGTGGTACATGGGAAACTTGTTTGTCCGGGAACTGTTTTCAAACGGAAATTTTCCGTTTCTCATTTTTTCCATAAGAAAACTCTCAAAAATAAGAAATAAATTATTTCTTAATCATTTTTTCTATAATATTAATATATTTATAGTACTACTAAAACTATTTATTTTAAAATTACAAATATCTTCATAATTATACATAATTTTTTTGTATTTCTAACTAAATTCGAAAGTGATTCATATATTATTTTTTTAAATAGGAGTAAAAAATAATATTGTGACTTCCAGTTTCCCCTATATTTTTTAGGGCACATTTTTTGTTTCCGTTTCTCATCACAATTCCTGTGCTCATTTTTCTCTTTGGTAACTATGCTTTGATTAGCACTTTATTTTAGAAAAATTCAAAAGGTATGATTTCTTAAATTATAATTGACTAAATTTATTTTTATTAAATTTTGTCTAATTCTTCTCCATGTAAGGGGTAATAAGAATAATTAACTAAAACTTGCAATGAAGTTACATATCCAAAGTAAAATTATCCAATAATTATTGGATATCTCAAAAGAAAAGGTATGAGACGGAGTGCATTACAAAATTTATTTAAAATGAATTCTTATAAGACTGCTATGGGGTCTACTTGAATAACTGAGTTTTAATAATAGAGTAAGACTCGTGTAGAAAAATAAACTGAGGCATCATAAATAATTAAATATTTCTACATCTTTTTATAAACTTGAACTCGTTCAATTAACTAAGTGTTTGAATTTTATTTTTGTAATTACAACTACCTTTTTTGTAATATCCAGAAGTCAAAAATATGGATAATTACTACATATCCATATCTTGTCAAAACAAATTGAATGCCAAACTAATAGTTACGTAAAAAATAACATAAATAGTTTTGTCGGTATTGCTTGACCGGTGTTGAATTATAAATTAATAAATATTAAATCTTGTAGTTTGTTTATATTTTCAAAAACAAAAACAAAAACTTCCCCAGGATTCGGTGGGATTAGAAAATTAATGTCAACGAAATAGGTCCATCATGTTGATTTTAGGAAAAATTTTAAATAATGTTTTAGGAAATTAGTGTGTCTGCACATTCAAATCTGATTTCGTAGGTGATTGCATCATCCGATCGGACTCATGCAAAAATATTTTAATAAATATTTTCTTAAAAACAAGTGTTTTTTTTAAGCCTGCGTTCACTGGCACACATGTTTTTATGCAACGAGGATTTTATGTTTTGATATAATTTTTGGCACTTTATAATCTAAAATGTAAAATATAAATTGACAACGGATAGATCAATACGAAGCATTTCAGGGAATGAATCAATGGCTATTTAATGGTTTAGATTATATATGTCAAAAATTGCATAAAAAAATTTCACTAAAACTTCTCCTTCTACTTAGAATTTAATTTTGATCCAACAAGTGTGAATAGAGTTTTTACACTATAAATGGACATCTTTTTGGTATTCCTTGACAATGCATAAAATATACATTGGTCCAATGGATAGATCAAAATGAAGCATTATATACACTGATCCCCCGTATATTCAATGGTGTAAATTATACATGTCAAAAATTACAGCAAAATTTTTTCGATAGAACTACTGCCTTTACGTAGAATTTAATTTTCATTTGTTGATAGCAGCAGTATTGAATGGATACTATCTGCGCAAATATGGTGATTTCTACGTATATATATAAGTAGACACATGTATTACATTTCACGTGATTGTAAATAGAATTTGTACAATGCCTGTATATAGAAATTACTCTTTTTATTTTTATAAATTGTACGAAAGATTTGTTGACTTAGATATCGATCGACAATTCATTACAAATTTTCTCCTTTGTAGGCGATTAATGCTTCTCACATGACGGTCAAAATCTAGTCCACTCCTTAAAAGCGAAGTGTTTCATCTCAATATTTTGTGTACATATAAATAACAACTCATTATTATATAAGTTAAATATATAGCAAGCGTTTGAGTATGTGATAATGAGTTATCAATTATCATGACATAATAATGAGAAATATTTTGTTAATTGTCGATGCAAGCTAATGCTTTACCACATTAACTTTGCGCACATGAAAATATTGTAATTCCAGCTATAAATCCTTTCATTAAAAATTTTGCTAGTTTTTTGGCACTATTTACACTTTATTGGAATATATAAAAAAATATTTTACCCCAAATATTTTCCAGACATCTACATTGTAAAGGCCCACTAACAAACGTATTTATGTGATTTAGTTATTCCGTATCTGCTATTTTTATTACTTAATCTGTTCACAAATAATTTACTTATTTTTTTTAATATTAAAAAAAATTGAACATTTCTAATTTTAATAAGTTCAGTCGATGCACAATTAAATAAATTACTATTTTTACTCTTTATATTAGGGATAACAATAAGATAAATCATAAAGGTAATTTAACCTTTTGTAATTAATTCAAAATTTGAAATGTTAGCCTTTCTATTTTTGCCTAAAACTAAATACCACTTTGACTATGTTATTTGTAAGGTTTTCAAAATCGGACTGGCCATTGAATTGGTGAAGGTACTGGTTCAAGGTTCAATGGTCCAACTGTGGTTGAATCGATTATGATTAAATAATATTATTTTAATTTTTAATATAATATATTAAATAATATCA
>MKEJ01008816.1:0-19915 GCA_001753735.1 Embelia ribes
TTTAGCTTGTAATATTTTATACTCAAGTGTTTTCATCTTCGATATTGTGCAAGTATAAAGTTACATTTCAAAATTTATATTACATTATCCAGTTGTGAGGATATACTCTGATTTGATAGGTTGTTTCAAATAGAGTGATCAATACCTGTGAAACTGATTGACTGTAAAGTTGTATTGGTGATAAAAGGAACCTTAAGCAATGCTTAGGAGAGTGGACGTAGGTGATCAACTGATCTTTGACCGAACTACTATAAAACTAAGTTTGCATTCTCTATCCCTTTTATTCTTCTTATAATAGTTAATATTATTGCATAAATTCTTATAGTGTTACTTTTAATTGAATTTTTTTTAATTTATCTTTAAACACATTTCACCCCCTTCTTGTGTTTGCTTAAGGGACAACAATAAACTTGTAATAGAATTTCATCAACAAAAACTTATTTGAATTAAATTATATTATTTTACTAAAAAAATTTACCATAATATAATTGCTTTAAACATAATAAATATAAACCAATTAAAAATAAATTAAAATTAATTAAATATTTTAGTCTTGCGTACCTAAATATAAATGAATTTATTTGTGTCGTGCATTGAAAATATTTTATTAAACCTCTTAGTCTCATATATTATTTAAGAAAAATATAAAACTAACAATTTACATTTACATATAACTCGTGCAACGCGACTACATACTAATAATAACATAACTGTTGAATAAAAAACTTTTAAGTATTTTAATGATAAAACTTTAAGATAATAATAATAATTATCGCTCCAGATTTTGTGATCTAATGTGCTTGTTAAGTTGTTTAAGAATAAATTTGGCAAAAGATCAAACAGTGTTCAAATGATCAAGGTTTATATTGAAGTAACGGTACACAAAGTTAGTGTACCGGTACACCACAAGTGTAATGCTACACATATCTAATGTGATGGCTTCCAATGAGCTCTACAAGAAGCATGAAGCTGAGTAACGGTACATAGAGTAAGTGTACCGGTATACCACAAGTGTAACGCTATACCTAGTCTGTGTAACGGCTTCCAGATAGCTATGCAAGGAGAAATGATCTTGAGTAACGGTACAAAGGTATTTGTGTAACGGTACATCACAAGTTTAATAGTACACCACAGGTATAACGCTACACTTAACCTGTGTGACGGCTTCCAGAGAACTATGCAAGGAGAAATGATCACGAGTAACAGTACACAAGTATCTGTGTAATAGTACACTAATGAGTACCGGTACATAAGTTCTGTGTAACGGTCATATTTGATTAACACTCAACTTGCCTCATCTTGTAATTAATGACCAAAAACGGCTAGTTTATTTTCAAGAGACATGAAAAGAGGTTCAAATATGAGTTTGAAGACCAAGAATGGCAAGGGCTACTTATCTAATTATTTATACAAACAAGATCAAGTGTTTAAGAAAGCTCAAAAACCCACATCCTGTTTTTTAAGCTATCAAAACCTAATCAAATCCGCTATCTTTCAAATTTCTAATTCCAATAGTGTATTATAGCTTGTAATAGTGTGATCCATACTCAAATCATTTATTTAACTTGTGAGGATACACTATTTGTAACCTCTCTACTTCCAAATTTTTATTTTGTGTAAGGGTTTGCTCTAAGACTTGAGGGGGTGTCTCAAGCAGAGTGATTAGCACCCGATAAGCTAATTGTGACTTATAATCGCTTCATTGATGATATCAAAACCTCAAGCGGTGTATTGGGAGAATGGACGTAGGTGATCAAAGTGATATTTGGCCTAACCACTATAAAAACTGTGTTTGCACTTTCTTATCTTCAAACTCGTATCATTCATTCTATTTAGTGGTTAATTTATTTAGAAATTCATATGGTTTCTTTGATCACTTAATTATTAAGTCTTGTAGGAGAAAAAGTTTCTATCCTTATTTTTAAATTTCTAAAGAACACAACTCACCCACCTCTTGTATTTACCTAAGGCCCAACAGATGTCATAGCTAATATTATCAAGCTCAATCAAATGGTGATCTTTGGAAGTTTGACATTTCGAAGGAATATTTTCTTTGCAACCTGGATTAGGGTGTCTGTAATCAACTGGTTGTGAAATAATTCAGGGAACTATTAACCTTGGGACAACTACATTGTCCCTTCAAACAAATGCCATTTTCCCCACAAATCATGGGGTAATCACAATTCACGTCTTTGCTTGATCCAGATAGAAGATCATCCACCCGATTCCACCGAAAATCAATCTATGCAGTTACTCTCAAATGCCCATCAGAGCCGAATTTCATATATTGTTATGTAATGACAGTGAGAAAGGAATTTGAATGATAATATCGAGACGTATAAATAAACTCAATTTTCCATTTAGATAGTTAGCATAACATGATTTTGTAGTGACATCAATTGTCGAGTTATAATAAAACCCTCGATGTTCAGATCCCGTATAAGCAAGCAAGTTGCAATTCATTATGATTAAATAATACAAATTTCCTTTAGTTCAATTCGTATCAGAAGCACTTGTGGATAGCTTCATCCCTGACACCAATTTTTTTACTAAGAACCAAAACATCAGTCGGGTAATTAAAAGATTGCCAAACTACCGAGTTTTTTGAGTGGAAAAGAACTAGATTTCCTTAATTAGTTAAATTCAAGCCCATAACATCTTTGCTACTAAATTCAGTAGATTAAGATACAGCCCCATCCACATTCTTTAAAACCAAATCTCCATCAGAAGTGAGCTTTAAAAGTTGAATTAATTCTAACAGAATTGTTCCTATTTGCATGCCAAACAACCGGTGGGAAATCATAAACAACATAATTGAGGTCACCTAAAGGGACCATGAAGATGCCAAAGAGGTAGTTTTGATCAGAAGTTGTTGATTTTCCTTTATAGAGGAACCCACAAGCATAATTTTGACCAAAAAAATCCACCTCCGAGTAGAATATAGGTGTGCTTGTTGATCCATCTTTGTAAATTGCAAAAGGGGTATTGGAGATGTTGATGCATAAAGTCGATATATTTGCAATGGTATAAATGTCGGTTTGAAAAATGATCAAGTTTGAAGAACAACTGAGGAATAAAAAGAAGCTAGGAAATTGCCAAGCCATTTTTTCGTTTTTGGCAACAGTTCTTACCAATGCAGTTTCGAAAAAAATATCAGGACAAATAAGTACAATTCAGCTCCATCGTAAATTGAAAATAAAAGGATCTCCTCGAGAAAGGAAAAGAAACTAAAAGCTGGAACATGAAACAAGTCTTTGCATACTTTCAAGTCAATATAAAAAATGGGAAGTACCTTTTTGCAAGTTTGTCTTGTATTACCAAAAGATTGCAACATGAGGAAAGTAATTATTTAGTGTTGTTAAAAAAAAAAACCAACCATGAAATTATTAGTAGTGCAAAGTAATCAAATTGCATTCAAGCTAGTTTTGATCCATCACCTAAGGTCCCTTCGAATACGATCCAAACTCCCTTCACCTAGCTTCTTAGTAAAATTATTATTTGCAAGTTTTAGTTATCCGCCTCAGAATCTTGTGAGCGTTCCCAGAACTAGATCTTAATTGTCCTTCTCAATCTCATTTGATCTTTTAAACATGAAAACCAAAACGCCAACTATGACCAAAATTTACGCTCATCCACCGTCTGATCCCAAATTGATAGGAAGGGTAAACTCACCAATAAAGAATGAAGACAAACTTATTTAATTATACCCACCCTATCCATATGTAAGTTGTGTTTTGGATGTCCAAAAACAACTAGTGCACTTCTCTTTTTTGAATGTTCATGTATAGCAAAATTCAATAAATTACCACCATTAACCCTCGGCACGGCAAAAGAAGTAGGGAAAGCATAACAGAGATAGTTTTGGTATTTATATATTATTCAATTTTGAAAACTTACTTTTTTTATTTTTACATAAAACTGTGCTGATCAAAGTGTATCAATCATTCAAATAAGTGTTTTGATCTGTTAGGAACTTAATTAGAATTGTGACTAGTTAATTAAAATTATGGTTTTCATATTTCCCCTTTTAATTAGGTATGCGAGCAATCGTATTGAATTTTGAGAATTTCGTGTTGCTTACTTTCCTCTGCCTCTTCTGTTCTCGACAGACTTTTTTCTTCTATTCTCTTCTAATTTTTTTCATTTTCCACTCTCCCTATAATTCCCTCGATTCAATTCAATTCAATATGAGATGCAAATTACTCTTCATTCAATTTTAGTGCCCAATATCTTCTGGTTGCAAGTTCATCAAATGTAATCAAACATGCAACGCAAAGAAAAAGATAAATAGATAATGAAATAATATATTAGAAAACGCAGGTATCTCCGGCATGGGATTAATAACAATAAAATAATAGAAATCAAATAAAAGAAAACAAGACAAAACAAAACAAAACCCAAAAAGTGTAGTTTAATTACAAGCAGTGTTAGACAACTTGCCCGCCCTTCGTAAATCGCAGATTGAGAATATAGAAGTTGGCATCTGTAGCAACAATTGTTTTTGTAAATTCTTAATTTCTAATGTACATGGCACAAAATGTAAAAAGATCATATACTCAAAATTGAGGAGCTTACGGAAGCTCATTCGAGAGATTCAATTGATATCACAGTTGAGATCTCAGGGTACATCATCTTGATCATCAATCTCCTCAAGAATAACATATTTCGCAGCAGCATTAGTTCTTGATGACCCTGCCTCGTTCTCTTCGCCTAATTCACCCTTCTGTAGCTTTTGGTATCTACATACAAAAAGAGAAGAACATTTAAACACATGTAAAAAAAATAGACATGTAAAAAAAATAGAGCTGCATTTACAATTCTTCTGTTAAACCAAAGACAAAAGTAGAATGTCAATAGATACCAAAATGAATTACTATGCCCCTAAAAAAGAAAAGACCTTTATATCTGCACAGCACTGCTTTGAAATTTTACCATCGGTAGGACAACAAACATTCTATAATCAATTCAATTGCTAGCATAAATTATTGCAGAAAGAAAAGGAAAAAAACAATAAAATGAAATGAAACTAAATCTAGAAGAATAATTGTACTCCGGATGACAAACATGGAAGTGAACTTCAGGTATAGCAAGAACAAAGAAAAAGCCACCGGAAAGTAAAGATAAACTTTTTGCTTGAGAACCACATATGGAAACTTACTTGTACCAGTTGAACAAGCTCACGCCAACCATAATTGTAGCAAGACCAGCCCCTTTCAACCAAGTAAATTCATCGTGAAAATAAAAAACAGCAACCTGAAAACAGAAAGAGGGGTCAAATTCTTGATAATTCAGAGACCAGAATGCACATTTTAAAATAGAAAACAACCAACTGCCAATGCTTTTAAAATGAGAAAGCGGATTAAGGGCTCAATTACACCTTTAACCATTTGTACCTTGGACAATAACTGAGGTAAATAACAGTTAACCAAGGAGAATCCAAGGAACAAAATCGATTCCATTGACAGAGGAAGAGATGCGTTGTACAGGTTATTGGCTTTGGGTACGGCTTGTGATGACATAACTGAGAGTCATATGAAAGCTGACCCTTGTATTCTACTTTTAATACAACATTAATCGCTTCACCACCAAAGGCGCAGGGCACAAATGAACTTTTTGAGCTTTAATGCAACAAACATTCTTAAAGGACCATGTCATCTTCGAAGGGGCTCCTCCAAATTATAGAACTTAGAATAGAACTTGTGTCAATTGTAATCAACTTACAAGAACCACAGAACAAATGTTACAAGGATTTGAAATTGTTGCACAGCATATCCTTTTTCTATTATTTTTGTCACATAACATATCCTTCTCAACCTATTAAACTCATAGATCTCACTTCAGATACCAAAATAATGGGCTTCTTTGCAATGACCATCAGATCTAAGTCTGTAACTAGGAGCTTGAATAATTTTCCAAATCTCTGCCAATTGTGGCAAATTCATTTGATAGATAACAGAAGAGGTGAATCATACCAAAATAGTGAGAGCTTCCTTCACAACTCCGGCTATTGTCACAGTTACCGCACTAGTAACTGAAACAAGAATGTATTCTGTCAAAACCTGTACAAGGAAAAGCCAATAAAATAAGTGGGAGATGAATGTAAAGGCAATGTAAGTCAACAGTGGAATGGTTAGGTAGTGTATCTAATGATTGACCAAAATAGTCCCACATACCATGAGCAAAAGGCTTGAAAATTTTGAAGGCTCAAATAAAAAAAAGGGAAAAAAAATGATGTCTACGTTTTGTAAGGGTTCGCACTCTTAGGTTATTATTATATATCATATTGGCATATTTGTCATTAGATAGTTATTGAAGTCTCTGTTTTGGATTTGTCTATGAAGTTTCATTTCTACACTCCCATAAGTTTCACAAAATAAACGTATATTTTAGTCGACATCAAAACCTCATATATACATAATGTGCCAGGGCATATATGCATATAACTATTCAGTACATATACATGTATATACAGCCCCAAGATGTTTTTTTAAGCCATTAGTGATATTTAACAAGCTATGAATTTGAGTACATCTTCTAAGTGCAAACTCTAATATGATATATGATAATATGAACAATATGCATGTATAATCTAACAAAAGGAAAGAAAGAGCCAATACTACAAAACTAGTGCGATACAAAGCATACCTTCAGGTAAAATGACAATTTTTTTTTTTTTTTTTAAGGCCGATTGGAAAGAAAAATGAACTATCAAATTGACGGATCAAATTTTCGAAAGTATTCCAACAATTACACATAAACGAGAGGAGTTAATAATATTTTTTAATTTTAATCAAACAAACATGTATTTTTCACTCTGATGCTATGTTAAATTTATAATTGCAACAATCATGCGAGTAAAACTCACCCTTAGAAAACGGCTTGTAAGTAAAGAATGCGTATTTAATCGGGTTTCATCTTATTATTACTCGATCTGATATTATATTTAACACCTAACTACAATTGAGGTTTTTAAGGGATAACAATAAGGAAAGGATTTGCAACTAGACAAAAACAAAATTTCTTAATTTGTCACAGTAGTAATAACCGCAGCCAAAAATGTAAAAAGAAAATGAAACTCTGACCCATTTTCCAACCTGATTTGCAAAACCTAAGTCATGGTAATAGTCAAAAAGGGTTTCAAATAAGGGCCAAACTTGGGGAAAAGTACTAAATTTGGAGTTCCCTAGTTGGGTATTTGGCTCAAGATTTATTCATGGGTTTATTGCTTGCTCACAACCTAGGAGACACAAATTGCAAACTTAAGCAAATGTCTAGTTTCAAATAAAGGAGCTCGAAAGTCCGAATCGTCATAGGTTACGGATTCAAAATAGCTCGTTAGCTCGTAGAATACATAAATGTAAACAAATCTCTGTGTGCTCTTTGTATTTGTTTTTTTTATTTTTCTTAATAGCTTAATTTCGCAAAACTAGTAAAATGACTTATGGGGCCACTCATGTTGTTAATTTTTTCAATGTAGATAGTACTCCCTATAATACCCTTATATTTCTAGAATTTATACATTTTGCCCCCGAACTTTACATAACAATATGCTATTTGTTCCGATATTGACTCCAAAATTGTAATAATTTCCTTCGGATTTTCTCCACTCATTTTGTAATTTTTTTTCCACATGGATAACTAACCCTCTATATTACCCTTACATTTTAAAATTTTACACTTTTATGCCCTAAATATTCTTAGAATTGACATAAGGTACAATATTTATTCCTATAATGACCCAAAATAGCAATGATTTCCTTTATAATTTCTTATTTTGTCTGATTATACCCATAATTTCACCCGGAGAGAGACAGAAAATGACAACCACAAATGAAAAGTTAAAAAATTTGTTAGTCCCTCCCACTTTACCATCAATCTGAATCTTGTCAATGATTCTACATATCCTTTTCACCTCTTCTTGTTAAATCCGTTAGATCAAGAAAATTTCATTTTTTCAAATTATTACATATATTTGCAACAAGAATGAACACAAGGAGTTACCAAGTAAGTTTATTTCTGATTAAAAAAAATTTAGATGTATTCAACTTAAAACTTTCAGCTCATTTATGTTAAAATATCAACTTTCAAATACTTTAACCCTAAGCAAAAAAAATAATAAGCTTATGCTTATAAATTACAACCAAATAAGCCCAAAGACATATACATATCCTATTATTTAGTAAGTTAAATTTCCTCCTTTTCATTGAGATTTAAAGAAAAAAAGACGGTGCAAGCAAAGCAGTACATAAATAGTCGATTAAGTGCTATTAGGCCAACCGTCAACCATAAGTTGTTCAACTGATAATTTCTTAAATTTTGGTAAATTTACCGACTTAACATACATATAGACGGTGATTTTGTGGAACAATAATCGATTTGACAGAGAACTAATGTCGTCGCTCACACGATATCCTATAGATACATAGTAAGTCCTTTTACATGTATCAATGTGAATACAGTGAAACACTAAGCATTGAGGTGAGATAATGAGTGTCTCTTCTCGGTTAATTTACCGTCCTTTATGGTCCTGCCTGGCTCTAATACAGATTAGTAGGAGTCTAGTATGTTTTCCGGATACCGGATGGTGATAAAAAAAACAAATGTGAATACAGGGAAGTGTATTCTCATTGTGCACAAGGACATATATGTTCATTTAGAGGTCATTATAGTGTTACTATCAAATTCCCCAAAAAATAATAATAAATAAATAAATAATTAATTATTGTGCTACTATTAAGCATTTTTAATTTTTCTAGGCTCCAATATTAATTTCACATAACATAAGAACAAGACGAATATAAGAAGCCAGACATGAAAAGCCAAAATCACTTCTGATAAAAAAAAATTACAAATATTTCTCTCTCTCTCTCTTTTTCCATTGATACAAAAACAAACCAGTTCTTAAAAACCTAACAAATTTATGTTTAGGTCGGTTAGTTTATTGCATCATTCCTGAAAGAGAGGTTTATGTTTCTTTGTTTTAATCTATTAGTAGTTTCAAAGTCCCCAACATGAATTATATCTATAGGTTTATGTTTCTTAATCTATTTCAAAATCCCCACAATGAATTATACTATCTATATCTAGGTATGTATCAAAGAACTTAATGATTTATGCAATGACGATTATACATAGGAACTGTACAAACATCTATTTGTTTACACTTACACATGCGTTTATCTATTTTAAGCAAAAGATCCGCGCATTAGATATAAATATATGGGGGTTAGAAAGTTTTGTCCATGATTTTCTATATGTATATCATTACTGAGTACGTATTCATATCTAAAAGGGTACATTTTTGGATCCAAGGACTTAAAAAATCTATGATATAATCTAAAGGCCAAAGGGGGTCTCACAGGAAGTTGTAGTGTGTCTCAAATTTCTTAAACTGGAGCTGATTCTTTGGAATATACTAATTGAAGAAAATTTAAATTTAATCAGCTATGATTATTATATTATGCGACATAAAAATAATTTTTTTGGCATGATTCCGTCGTAAGTTTGTCTTGATTAGAGGAAAATACAAGGGAGAAGCAGCCATGAGGGCCATAAGAAATGTGAAAACAGTTCAAATTTGAAAACAGCCCCTATAAACTGCTGAGTTTGTAGTCTCTTGAGATTATAAATTTGGACTTAATCGAAACCAAACCAGTTTATGAGGAGTAGTGAGCTTCCTTCAAAGTCTATATCTTTGACTTGTGTTTTTTCTAATTTATTTTTTCTATAAAGAAAGGTCGGTTAAGGCTTCGTAACCAAACGTGCCCCTCTCGAGGAAGCATATAAAGCTTGAAAACAAGTCATGATATTGTGAAATATAGTTACTAATACGGAACTGTTTTACAGCTCGGGTTAGGAGTTAGATACATATGGATCATGAGAAGTTTGAGAACGATAAGATAGACGATATAATATTACCCGGGTTTAGGTTTCATCCGACAGATGAGGAGCTCGTTGGGTTCTACTTGAAAAGGAAGATTCAACAGAGAGCTCTTCCAATCGAGCTCATCAAGCAAGTCGATATCTACAAATATGACCCTTGGGATCTTCCAAGTAAGAATATTTTTTTTTCTTAAGCATGATAGTTGGATTTTTCTATTTTTAATTTCTATAGTAGTAATGTTTTAGCTTAAATTTCTATTCTATATTTTACATGTTGGCAGGTGAAAACCTATTTATAGCCACCTAAAATTGTTTTCCTTATCAGTTTTAAGTTCAAGTTTGCTGCTTTTTTTGTTTAAAAGCTGTCATGTATTTGGGAGTTCGGACTTTTAAGTTGTGCTTTTTTGTTTTAGTCACCTAAAAAAAGTTCAAAATTTTAAGTGGGATGTATCTACTTTTTATTTTCTCATATTATATTTTTCCCCCCTTTTTTTGCTATTTTTCGAAAAAATTAACCAGAGTTGGCATCTACGGGGGAGAAAGAGTGGTATTTTTACTGTCCGAGGGACCGTAAATACAGGAACAGTGCAAGACCGAACCGAGTAACTGGAGCTGGTTTTTGGAAAGCCACAGGAACAGACCGACCAATTTACTCCTCCGATGGGACTAAGTGTATTGGTTTGAAAAAATCCTTAGTGTTTTACCGGGGTAGGGCGTCAAAAGGACTTAAAACTGATTGGATGATGCATGAGTTCCGACTACCTTCAACCAACGACTCGCCATCACCTAAAAAAGTTTTGGACAAAAACTTTCCTCCTAATGTAAGTTTGAATTTCGCTCTATTTTTCTAGTTGAGCTTCACTTGTTTCTCGATTTTTGTTTCATGAATCAACTCTTGAGCCAAGGTTTCATTTGCTTGTGGCATTTACACAAATAAGCTAGTTTTTCTCAACCTGAGAAAAAAGTTGGATGCTACTAGCTTCAAATTTCTAATTTATTCAGACCAAAATTGTGAATAAGATCAACTTAAAAACTGTTCAGCTAAACATTATACAACTTTGAAATAAAAAAAAGAAGCAAAGTTTGATCATAAAAGCTGTAATCAAACAAACTTTGAGGTACATGCTTTGAACACTTGAAATCAGAGAAGGGTGTGATTACTTCGATACATGCATTGAACACTTGAAATCAGAGAAGGGTGTGATTAGTTTGATAATTTGTTAGGCATGTATTGAAACTAATACAACTTTTCGCATCCGACTTTTTGGTGAAAAGGACTTCAATAAGCAATCGAAAAAAGTTTGTTTCTGATAAAACTAGAAGAAGGTGTTTTGGCACAAGAGTGAATATTGGGTCAGAAATTTTGAGTTTTAGTATTTGCGAAAGTGTTCTTATATGCAGTATTTTATTTATTTTTTAATTACCATGCCTTGCCATTATTTGTCTAATCCTAGTTAAACTTTATTTATTCTAGAAAAATCTAAATAAGCCTCTGTTTTCAGCTTCTTTGGTTTTCATCAACTAGAAAAGCTTGAGGTTTTTATGGTGAAAAAAACTGGTTGCCAAACTAACTTTAGGAAAAAGTAGGTGCCGAGCAGACCCGACGTGTAACATTTTTTAGCGTTAACCAAGTCGAAAACTTATTAAATCTGGTCCCTTGTACCCGTATCTAGCTAATCTTAATGTTTACACGTGTTTGGGAATTTAGGATTCATGGGCGATTTGTAGAATATTCAAGAAAACTACCTCCATGGCACAAAGAGCCCTTTCTCATTCTTGGATTTCTCCTCTACCCGAAGCTACAGTCTCTGATATCTTCACCCACGGTGCTTATTCTACTCATTTTAGTCCCGAGACAATGCAACTATTCAGCAATAACGACATACAACACATCTCTACTGAGGGTTTCTCGTGCTTAAACATCCCTCCGTACAAACCCGTAATGAATCCAGTGATCGACGTTACCAACGGTTTCATGTTTCCCCATCATGAAAACCTGGGACCCACCATTAAAAATACCATCGACGCCAATAGTATCGAATTTGATGAGCCAGATCAGCAACTCAACAGCTTCCCTATCGGCTTACCGGGAGATTTTCTGGATGATGAGGACATGAAAGGGAACGTAAACGACATACATGATAATAGTCAGTGGAGAAACGTACAAACGATTGGATTTCCTTTCAGTTTTTCCCCGGATCTTGAGTGGGATTCGCCGCCTTATACGAGTGATATGTCCACTACTTACTCTACAAATTAATGCTATATTCAGGTGAATATTGTTACAGGGTGAGTAGTTGATATCTCACTGAGTTCAGTGATTTGTGATTTGCATTTGGAACAAATATGTCCGTAGTATTACCGTACAGTTCCGCTATTGCAACCTGCATGCGTGTTGATTATACTTTTATGATTTTATCTCATCTATATATTTTTACCATCTTTTCTACCGCAATATATTTGAGTTTCTTATTTAATATTTGCAACGGAAACAAGCATGTTGGATGGACCAAGGAGTCGAAATTCTTGAGCCATTTTTTCAGTTAATCTTAGAAGCAAGAACTAAAAGATTAAGTACGCATAAGGTTCGTGTGATGAAGACTAGTAATCTGAAGAAAAACTTGAGAAATTCCAAGTAAATCAAATATTTCCGAAACAGAACATGTGAAACTCGTGAGTTCGTGAATATGTTTAATTGAAAGATTAGTGCATATGACTACGAATCAATGACGTAACAATCTATTTCAATAATTGACGTACGAAGTTGGCGTACAAACTTCAGCGACAAAAATATACATATCCTATACTATAAGCCAAGGCGTAAAACGCTCTCCATTTTCAAGACTTGTGATGGAAGCTATCACTCGAAACATGTGTTGGAAACTAACTTCCCATCAACTTCTCGTGTATGAAGAGCTTCGAAGTCGCCATCGCTCAACGCGTAAAATCAAACCCATCGACGCTGACCAATTACCAAACTTTTCCAAGTTGTGAACAACTGAAATATGAACAACCAGCAATAAGTATATCCGATTAAGGCTCATTATCCTTGCTCTTTCAGTTGATCTTTATTTTTTCATTATAGTACAGAAAATTCTAGAAATTAAACTTATATCCCATACAATAAATCAAGTCTGAAGCAAGCTAGCCCCCAATTGAAAAAAAAAAAAAACGAAGAAAAGGGAAAGAAAATGTATGCCTTCTTGTGATTGGAACCTATTATCGTAACTGGTATTTGGTTATTTTTAGGACACTAAAATCTGGACAAATGCTATTGAATCCACCATCGCCACTCAACGCTCTTGATAATTAACTCGTATGCGGTATGTCTAGAACGACATATATATTGCAGTTCACAAATCTTATAAGTAACCAATATCTATGAATTACCATTCGGTTGAACACTTGACGATAGATTTCATAACCATTATATATATGTGAGTTCAATGCTGCAAAAAAGATCGAATTGGAACCTACAACATCAAAATATAGCAATATGTTAACTTGCATTATGTAGTCATTATATATAAATAGTTCTCTGAACCCAACCACAAAGTCAAGATGGCCGAGTTGGTCTAAGGCGCCAGTTTCAGGTACTGGTCCGAAAGGGCATGGGTTCGAATCCCATTCTTGACACACTTGTATTTTTATTTTTTACTTGAATTTTATAATCTTCTTTGTTTAGTTAATTAATTATTTCTTTTAACTCCTTTATTTTGAAACGTATTATTTTTTTGTACCTACATAACCTGTAAAAAAAATTACCAATTCTACAGCTATCGAGCCAAGAAAATAAGTTGTGAAAGGCTGAAAGCTGCTTTAATTTATTATCCAATTATAATGAATTTGCTATCCATTTTTTGATTTTGTCATGAATTTATTATCCAATAGAACCAATCAGCCTAACATTGAGTTATGTGGACCAAGCCCGTTTATTACTACAATTTTACATTTATAATAATCAGTATTTTGTTTATTTAGTAATAGCAATATATTAGCAATAAAATCCATTAAAGTGACACCTGTCAACAAATGGGCCAATGATTATCTTGAAGTTGTTTTGAGTCATGGTGGGCCGGTGGATCTGTTAAATAACTGAAATTTTTTTATTTCTAATTAGTGTCACAATTGGTTACTTATATTTTAAAAACAATCACTAATCTGATCATGATAATGAACTCATCGATTTTGTTTTTTCGTTAAAAAGTAAATATACGCACTGGATTGGACAATTAATACTTATTCATTTTTTTTAGAAATTTTGTGTGGCCTATATTTATAACCATTAATAAGTCCCAATTCTATATCTTTTCCTATGAATTGCTACTAGTATTTGAGAACATGTGGAATTTAATGTTGCTAAGCCATGTGCTATCAATGAACGTGACATGACAACAGCTTAATGGCTGAGACAGAATCAATATACGCTCATACACTGCAAATAGACCAACTCATACATCTGATAAATTTGTTTATTTCAATATAAAAAAAAATGGATTCGTTCAACTAAAATTTTTAATTTATTTAGATTAAAAAAACAAACAATTTTAGCTTTAAAGCGAAACAATCAAAACTGTTAAAATTTTAAATAAAAAAATTACATAAACTAAAATTTATAAGTTGGGAATAAAGAAAACCTTTGGTTACAACAAGCTAGCAACTATTAGATATTACTCCCTTTTTACAAACTTAAAATATAATAATTTAATATTTAAATATAATAAAAATATTAAATTTATATTTTTAAATATAATATAAAAATAAATTTAATATTTTTATTATATTCAATTATTAAAATTTATATTTTAAATCCTTTCAGAAAAATGTAATGTTCAATTATGTGTGAAAAGTCAAACTAATGTTTATAAAATTTACAAAACAGAACCATGTGCACATATTAATAAAGCAGGATATGGATTGAGATTGATGTGTTATAATAAATCAATCATATTCGGAAATAAATGATAATGGGCCCAAGCTGACTTGCATGCCAGTTACTTGAGACAACAACACCAGTCCAGCACAACGAATGATAAGAAAAAAACAAAATGCTGTGTGTCTAACAATTTTCCCTTATTTTTCAAGAGAATTTTTTTTATCCACAAGTAATAATATAAATTTATTCTGGAGGCATACACTTTCACATATCTTTAGATTTGCATAATTTAATTAATTTATTTTTTTTCTATATTTTACTCCCACAATCCAGTTCAAATCCAAACAGAAAAAACTTTATCGATTAACATGCAACGAAAAAATCAAACTTGACAAGATCGTTCCCGTATTCTGTATAAATATGGCGAGCTAGCGTAAACAATAAATGTAACAAAATAACAAAAACTCAAAGTAACACAACGATATAACGTAGAACAATCCCTCAAATTTTGGGAGTGGAAAACTCACGGAACTATACACACTCCAAAATTAATTCACCAATGAATAGAGATAATACAACTAAAATCACATCGTGTATATATGACAGATATAAATCTCAAATAAATACAAAAGTAGATCCACAAAATAAAGCTATAAGAAATGCCCAAATAAAAATCTTGATGTCTAACGGAGAATTCAAAAATATTTACGGTCAATTTCTGAAAATAAAAGTTTCTCTCTAAAAAAAAATTCTTATTCTTTAAATTTCCCAAATATTTTCTTCTTTTATTAGTAATTAATAATTCCTAATAATACGGGAGTCTCTCCCAATTGTCATGAGAGGCAAAACTCATCTTTGCCGAGATTCCAGAAATATCAAATGTTGATGCTTATATTTTCACTTCTTTCTCCAAACTGGCGTGAAAAGTCTGAACAAAAATGATGGGTTATAATAACCCTTAATCACAAATAACAGATTTGGTCCATGTTATTTATATATATATAATAATCAACAAAAAGTGTAAGTCAAATTTAATTTGCACAATATTTTTTTTCTTTCAAACAAGAACACCAAACTCTAAAATTAGACAAATAAGTCCCACTGCTTATAGGTATATCCAACAAATTTCCCCCTACTGATAAGTAGGAGAGGTACGTGTCAATCACGACACCAAACTAATCACCAAAATTAGTTATTTTATCATCGATCTCCAACAACTCGCAAATTCAAAAGTTAGTTATTTTTCTCACGACTTCCAACAACTCGTATCGCAATTGCTCTTTTATCCCTAAGATACAATCAAGCCGCAATATTTGTTTTTCTCATATAAGCACCAACAAACTTGGCAATTGATTTTCTCTCACCGAGTTTCAATAACTCGCAATCTTAGTTTTTTTCAACCAAGCACCAACAACTCATAAACGTTGGTTTTTGTCACCAAACACCAACAACTTGGAAAGTTAGTTATCATCAAACGAGCATCAATAACTTGTAAAGTTGTTTCCAAAATACTAACAAGGTGGCCCCACATAAGTGAACGTGGAATTCCTATCAACCATCCCGTGAGACAACAATCTTCGCAATCCAAATATTCATCCATTCCACCGAAGTAATACATCGGATCAATAGCGAATGAATAAATATAATTCACTAAGTGAACCACCCAAGAAAAACATCACTAGCAGCACTAACCAATTGACTTTATTTTCAATACAAAATTCCTCAAAATGGTGTAACACTATTTCCTTAAAAAAAAATATATTCAAAACAATTGTTACAACCAACTCAAAGAGTTTTTCATATACATAACTAAAGAAATACCTTTTTTTTTAGTATATCTTGTATTAAAATTCATCTAATTATTGTTAGAGGAGGGTGATTGATATTGAAAAGTTAGTTATTCAGGGCATTAAAATGGTGCATTTATGTTTTTAAAATGTAATTAATGCATAATATATGAAGAATTGTGATATTACGAGAAATATTATGTGTTTCAGATAAAAACGAAGAAAATGCACAATTTTAAGTTGAATTGGAACAAAGATTGGCAAAGCAAATTCTCTATTGACCATTGGTTAGTGTTTAAAGAATTTTTTGTGCTAATTGGAATACATTTGCCCGTCAAACTTGGTATCAATGTGTAGATATTTGAATTATCTTTTCAACAGTTCTAACGGTGAAAATTTTGGACTTTCTTATCTCTAGTTATGAAATTTTCTCGTGAAATAGTGTAAAGTTGTTAAAACGGCGCAAATAAGCGAATCCACAAATCAAGGGGTCAAATTTTAAGAGAATGAAAAGTTGGGAACCACAATGGAAATTTAATCAAATGCTTTTTGGAGCAAGCCACGGCTGAAAAGTTGTTCTTTAAAGAAAAATAATAATAAATAAAGGGCTGGGCTAAGCCGTCGTAGTGATGCAAGACGCAAATTATTTTATAAAAGAATTAATATTGTAACATCCCGAAATTTATGGGTAAACTTTTTGTGTTATTAAATAAAATTATACAAGTTATAATATTAGTCATTAGTTGTAGATATCATATAGTAGCGTTTGGACGTAGTGGATGATTTTTTGTGGTCGTGGTTTGGTCTCGGGAAAATATTAAACGCGATTAAGTATAAGTTGTAGTCATGATATCCGTTCAGTAATTTGATAGTATCTCATAAACCGTATATCCAATTGGAGTCTATGATATAATTTTGGAAAGATATTTCATTTATTTATGACTTTTATATTTTGAGGAAAATTTAATTCGAAGCAAGGAAGAGTCAAAAATGGGCTCGAAGAGTTCAGGAAAATGTGCCAGTAGACGTTGTGATAGCAGTTTGGTATTTTGGCCATAACTCTCAAACCGTAACTCCGATTGGCAACTTCTTTTCAAATACATTGACGATACTACACCTTGCCCGGCTCGTGTTCAACCCTTCAGTTTACCCAACCCTCTGGTAGATAATTAGATCTGCTAAGACCAAATTATCCTATCGGTTATAATCTCATCACTCACCGAGAATATTTTTTCTTACGTGATCAATGAATCTACTTCACATGATCTATGGCTTTGCTTGGAGAAATTATACGCATCTCAAAGCCAAGCTCACATACTCAACATGCAATGCGAACTTGCTACGCTATGGAAAGGCGATCAACCTATTAACAAATATGTCAACATCGTCAAAAAATTACGTGATCGCCTTGCTCAAGCTAGTCAACCCATAACCGAATCCGAGGCTATTACTTACCTTCTTGCCGAACTTGTTAGCAAGCATGATAGCTCAGTTATGAGCATTGCAACCCACTTACCGCCATTGTCCTTAGATGCAGCAGTGGCTCACCTTTCGGATTTTGGAGCAAGACTGGATATGAGAAACACTACCTCAAAACTAGGTAATCCTAGTGCTAATATTGTTGTTTGTGGCGGTAATACCAATTGGGACTCTAACCATGGTCAGCCCGTGGCACGACTACTTGCCTAGCCCAAGGCAGCAGACCTAGTCATTCCCTCCAGCCCTATCAGTCCCGAGGGGTCGGCTACACCAATAGAGGTAGATAGTACAACAACGAGGCCCGGACTGGTCAAAGTTTTAAACCTTCTATTATTTGTCAAATATGCGACAAACCTGGACACTCCGCAAAACAGTGTTACCACCTCTAAAATCATAAAACCTCCTCCTTAACACTCTTGGGGTTCAATGCTTATGCCTCCGACTCTTTGGCCATGGACACATCTTAGTATCCGAATACCGGTAAAATTGTTCTTTCTATACCCCATGCCTCCTTTACATTAAATAATTTATTTCATGTCCCGAATATAAGAAAAAACCTCACATCCATTAGCCAATTTATTCTTGATAATCGAATTTCCATTGAATTCTTACCTAATTCATTTTTTGTCAAGGATCTAACGAGGGGGACTATCTTACTCCGCGGTCATACTATAAACGGACTTTATGCTTGGCCAATATCAACAGAAGCCTATGTCGCACAACTAGACTTTCCTGCCATGGTTAACCAATGGCACGACTGATTTAGACATCCCGCTCTTTAGATTGTCAAACAAATAATTTCTCAATTTTCTTTACCTATTTTAGAAAATAAAAACAATCCGTTGTGTCATTCTTGTCAAAAGGCGAAAATCCACTGCATTCATTTTCCTAGTATGGACTATAAATCATCTTTTCCTTTAGAATTAATTTATATCGATGTTTAAGGACTGTCCCCGTGTATTTCTAGTATTGGCAATTCATATTATGTTTCTTTTGTCGATGCTTTTAATCACTTTACGTGGCTCTACCCTATAAAGAGTAAGTCTAATGTTACTACTTTCTTTGGCCACTTTAAAAAAATAGTAGAACGATTTCTTAATTGTAAAATTATTTCGGTTTAAAGTAACTGGGGCAGTGAATATCGTTCCTTAAATAATTTTTTACAAATTCAAGGCATTAACCACCATGTTACGTGTCCTTACGCACATCATTAAAATGGCATGGTGGAACAGAAACACTGACATATTGTCGAAACGGGGCTAGTATTGCTTACCAATAGTTTTGTTCCAACATGTTATTAGGAAGATGTATTTCTTATGGTAGTCACCTTATTAATCGAATGCCTACCCCGATTTTTCACTAAAAAATCCCCATTTGAAAAACTTTTCCAAAAACCACCGGATTATCGAATGTTTTGCACTTTTTGTTGTGCTTATTGGCCATTTCTTCGGCCATATAATAAAAATAAATTATAATAACGATCCATTACATGTGTTCTAATCAGTTTCGGTCTATCGCATCACGAGTACCGTTGGCTCGACCTAAAGTCCGGCCGCGTGCACTTAGATGGCCACATTGTCTTTGACGAAACTCATTTTCCCTTTCGACATCCAACTATGCCAGTTACACTCATCCATAAAGACTTACTAGTCCTATTACCTTCCAACCTTCAATTGCCATACGCTTCACCTCATTATACTAGAACTGCCACATCCATTTTGCCTACCATGGACCAGCCTATACCTTCTAGTCCTAGCCCAATACCCTCTTTTTCATCTCATACAATCCTATACCATGTCGCGCCCCCGGATCCCAAGCACCCGGCACCCGGAGTTGCGAGTGTGTTACCCAACTCCAATCTCATAACCAACCACACAAGATCCAATAATGA
>MKEJ01008818.1:0-12727 GCA_001753735.1 Embelia ribes
TTTATGATTGTTACTATTATTCTTATTATGTTATTTTAATTTCCAGTAAATGGATATCTATCATTCGGCCCTTCTTGCGAAGATCTTGGGCTTCATTGTGGTGTTCTAAATACAATCACGAGTTTGAATTCTTTTGCCCTTTTTAAGAATTTTTTACCGTGAATTTTGAAATGGTCATGACATAAACACGTAAAAAACATTAAGTGCACAGTTTAGACGATTGAGATGAAATTCGAACATCAGATTGACAAAAATTGAAATAAAATCCACAAAACGAGAATTTTTCCAAATGTGGCCTACACATTTTTTTCGATGAACTGAGGTCTTTATCGAGCTCGCATTTGTAAGCGCTACACATGGTACACTTGTTAGGTGTGTTGTATGTATCTTCTCTTTGCCTGATAGCGTTAATTACCAATTTGCTCAGCTTTTAACCGATTCGTGGTGTTCATCGGGAGGCCTAACCCCTGACGGAACTCTAATTAACACGGGCGGGTGGAAGGATGGCATCAAAGCCATAAGATTGATGGCTCCATGCAATGGCGACTGTGATTGGGAGGAAAATCCCGAAGGACTAGCCAGCCCAAGATGGTAAAAATCTACTCACATTTACATTTCAGTATGCTATACATATAAGTCCCTTCAAATTTACAATCTAAGTAGTGTTCAATAAAACTGTCGCAATGACAGGTACTCCACACAAGAAAAGCTCGAAGATGGGAGCTTCATCCTGTTCGGTGGGCGACGCGAGTTCAACTACGAACTCATCCAAAGCTCATTAAAATTTCCTTACAAAAAGGTGGACCTCCCATTTCTTAAAGAAACCACCGACGCGTATGAGAACAACCTCTACCCCTTCGCGTACCTTTTACCAGGCGGAAATGTTTTCCTCCTTGCCAACAATCGATCTATCATCCTCGACCCAAGGTCCGGAAAGGTAATCCGAGAGCTCCCGGTGTTGCCCGGTGGGTCCCGCAACTACCCTGCATCAGGCATGTCGGCGCTGCTTCCTCTCAAGCTTGTTGACGGAGAAGTTACGAATGATGTTGAGGTAATTTTACTTTTAGAAAGCATCATATTGTTGAGGTAAGTAATTTAGGAGAAATGCTATTAAGGTCGGAATTTGGCACCAAAAAATGTAAAGAATGTGCAACACAGTTTGATTTAAAAAAATGAACGATATAAAAAAGTATTAAAAGTGCTCTCTCTTATCATCTTGAACTTTTAGTACCATAGTAGCTTAACAAGGTATCAGAAGTTGTAACGACCTCATCGTCTAAAATTTCATTTCTTTATTTTATTGGGGATGATAGGTCATAGTATGTGGGGGTAACCAGGCGAACGGGATGCCATTAGCAGAGAAAGGCACGTTCCTTCCGGCACTACAAGATTGCGGGCGGATCAAGTTGAACCAGCCTGACGCCAAGTGGGAGATTGAGACGATGCCTTCACGGCGCGTCATGGGGGACATGCTCATCCTCCCGAATGGAGAACTTCTCATTCTTAACGGCGCTACTGATGGAACCTCCGGCTGGTTTATGGCCAACACCCCGAACCTCACTCCCGTCCTTTATAGCCCTAATAAAAAAGCCGGCCAAAGGTTCAAGGTACTATATGCATAATGGTGAAATTTTGATATTTAATAGTTTTTTTCATGTTAATTCGGCTTCAGAGTAAAAAAATAGAAAAAATTTAGACGAAGGATGTTTTTTTTTTAAATAAAAAAAACCCTTGAATTATGCTATTTACTAGAACTTCTGAAACAATTATTTTCTGTTAAACTCGTGAATCATGTTTCTACTGTATTCGCTGACAAATCTTTAGCAAGAAAGTTTAGTTTTGGGTTAAAGTTTAAAAAGACAAATTTTCAATCTTTAGATCTTAAACAAGAAAAACAATCTCTTCCATCATCATGCCTTCTATCCTCCTATATAAACTCATATATATTTAAGAAATATATATATATTAAATCTCCTTACGAAAACATTTTTAATGTTTATACAATGAAATAGATAAAAATATTTTCTGGCATGTCACTCTTCAAACAAGTTAAGGCTTTACCATATCGATCCAAGGCATTAACATTTTTTTTCTCAACATTTAGGAGCTAAAGGCAACAAACATCCCCCGCATGTATCACTCCTCGTCCGGCGTGCTACCAGACGGGACCGTCCTGGTGGCGGGCTCAAACCCAAACTCAAACTATGTCCTCAACAAAAATCAAGCCCAGTTCCTAACCGAGCTCCGCGTGGAGAGATTCTCCCCGCCATACCTGGACCCCGCCCTAGACTTCCAGCGTCCGATAATCATTAACACGGTTTTGAATCAGAAGGAGATCAAGTACGGGCAAAGCTTCACTATCAACTTGAAATTCTTCGGCATAGGAGTGACAGGTGAGGACGTGGAGGTGGTGCTGTTGCCCCCGCCGTTCACTACTCATGGATACTCGCAGAACCAGAGGCTGGTGGTGCTCGAGGTCAAGAGGTTATTTCTTGGCAATTTGAATGTGAGGGCACCGTCATCCGGGAAGATTGCGCCACCCGGGTACTACATCCTTTACGTCGTACACCGCGGGGTGCCAAGTAAGGGGATGTGGGTGAAGATTAGTGAATAATTGAGGAAGAGGATATTAGGACTTTTTATTCTCTTCCATTTCAATCAACTTTTGAGGGTTTGATTGATGGTGTATTCTTTGTTTGTACATGTTCGAATGTGATTGAAGATGGTTCAACAAAATTGTGAAACTAAGAGGAATTTAGTTACACAATTATGATAAATTAGGAATAGTTTGTCCGAGGCACAAATTGCGTGTAGCATATTCTACTTTTGTATAATGAATTTTAATTTTTTCATAATTAATTTTTGATATATTTTTATTTTTTATTGATATGACATGTTCTTTTTCAAATCTTGTGTATTTATGCTGTGATAATATTTTTTTTAAAAGAATAATATTTGCTAGGTTAATTTAAGGTATGTTGGAAATCATATTACCGTAATTTTTTCTAAAACATTAATATTGATTATAATAATATGTTGATTAATATTTGTGAAGAATCTTAATATGGTAGGAATCATATTACGAGTTAATGACTATTTCTTTTTAATAGGATTTTGATTACGAAAATTGCGGACATGTGAAAAGAACAAACTATTATGGAAGCAAAAGTAGAAAATGGTCAACTTTCATATCTTCTTTTACATATATACTAGTGTCTAGCCCATCCACGACTAGCACGAAAAATTATTTAATTTTTATTATTCGTTTTTTGTTTTTCATTACATGTCTTTAATAAATTTGTTGCTATAGATTAATTAGGGAAATTAGGTTTTCAAGCTCATAAATTTTACGTTTGGAAAATTTATATTCAAGGGTGTCATTCGTAGCTTCTGTATTAATTGTCCTTATCGGATTTTGAGCCTCATTTTCTGTATCAAATTTAAAGCTGTGCAAATTTTAGAATTTGTCCATGTACTGGAAGCAATGATGCAATTCTACCATGGTTTTGTCCGCTTATTCTAAAAACGTATGGTTCTTTGTTGTCATTTATGTTATCTATATTCCCACCAATTGATGTGAATGCAAATATTGAGTTATAAACTCTTATATTTTGCCTAAAATTTAAGGAAGTTGCATTTTTAAATAAGTGTGGATTTCCATTATTGGTGAGAGGTTTACTTTTCCGCTTTGACAGTATAATGAGAATTTTGGAGAAGTGTTTCAAGGACGTTCTTCATAAGATAGTAATGCTTCACAATATTGGCATTCCCAAGTTAGTTTCCCGAAATTATATTGCTCAGAATACTTCCTGCAATACATATTCTTCGAATATATTATTGCAACTTTATTTTGTATCAATAAAAATAGAGTTTAGAAGTAAATTTTACTAAGATAGATAAAGAACTAAAAAATTATATTAAGGATAATAAAAAAGAATATTTTTAAGTAAATAATTAAATAATTATCTGTGAGAAATAGTTTCACTTGATGTTTGTTGGTTGGTTCTGAATCATTTTCCCAATTCAATAAAAATACTAAGGTAAAAATGTTTACTTCTAATTCTACTTAAAATTCCTAACTCGATCTTGAATATTACTCGTAGCATATGCTTTGATTTTCCTACATTTAGGTTTTTCCTTATTTGTTGGGGATATGTTGTTGTTTGTTTCAATTCTCCTTTTCACTGTCGTTTCTTCGACCATCTTCCTCTTCTTTTTTGGCATGTGAAGAATTTCTACTTCTGTAAAATAAAAATGACATTTAAATTATTTTTTTTCTTCTTTGAAATCATAATGTGTATTTTATCCCTTACAATAAATGGCATAACCATAGAGATGTAGTATAATAAACCAATATTTAATTCCAACCATTGTGCCTGCTTATTTTATTCCCTTTGATAAGGTATCCAGGTATTCTTAGCACTTCCTCTTTAGTACGTAAAATTGGCATCCAATTTTTTCGTGCTGTATTGATGTCCTCAATGTCTTTGTTTTGGAAAAAACACTGTAGTGTTTTAAAATGTTGAAATGCCTTACCTAGTTTGGATTTTTTTTATTTATCCATGGAATGACAAAATGCTAATTACTTACAAAATCAAACATTGAATTTAGTTGTTTGTCTACCTGTATTGTTGGCTAGTGTTTTTCTTGTGTGTAATTTAAATTTAGTATAATGATATGATATTCTAAACAATATAGATGTGGCACAAAAAGTCCAAATACAAGTCTGGAATACATAAATACGAGCCCAAATGGCTTCATTATCATGTTTTATAGTCGTACAACACACGAATACAAATATCTTGGCCTATGGCCTACATATGCATGAAAAAATAAAATTCAAGTACAACAACTAAAGATAAGGGTGACAATTATTCTCCAATGAGCTCTGACATATCATAACTCAAAATCTCTTGTCCCTAGCTCCTATTTCTGTTTGGCGTTTTCATGTAAAAGATAATAACAAAAATAACCAAGCAGATATGACCATAAATGATATCCAAATCTACTGAAGATACAACAAAATATATACAACATATATTTCAGTATCTAACATGAAAATAAAATATGTTATCTATAAAATATAATATCTCAATAATGTAATAGCTAGAATAGAACCTGATATCTCACTACCATCAATCTGTGCATATATAAACAAAATATATGTACGAATCACCAAACAAAAATTAAATGCAAAACAAACGATCTTAACATATAAAGTCAATGCAAATGGAAGGGTTTGCGAAGACCGAAACACACTTAGACATCTAACTTTTAGGTCATCCATTTGCAACAAAATATTGGTCATCTAGCTACCAAGGCCAATATACTTTGGTTATTTAGCTACCAAAGTACAAAACAAACTCTGGCCACCTAGCTACCAGAGCTCAAAATAAAACAAAACCAATCCATAGTCATCTAGCTACCAAGGTAGAATCAAAACAAAACTCTGGTCATCTAGCTACCAGAGCCTAAACTAAATAATCCATTTTAACTACCAAGATTAATTTCATGTAGTTATATTTCTACACTTAGCCAATAGTTTCTAAGCCACAAAACCCATCCTTGGATTCTAAGGTCTAAAACAAATATGATCAATGCAATTTTTATGATTAAGTTACCTATCATTATATTTCCAAAATTTTGTGTTTTCTGTAGTTTTGCTATCTAATATGTTAAATTGGACTCAAATAATGGTCCATAAGGTAACTACTAATTACATTCTAACATTTTCCATATTTTCAAATTTCTACCAGACCAACAGTTCATTATTTTGAAAATATATCACAATCCATAAATCCAATTGTACTGAAATTTTTAATTTAGATAGATATTTCATTTATCTACAACTTTCATGTTTTGAGAAAAATTTAATACAAATCGTAGAGGGATCAAAATAGAGCTCAAAGTGTTCAAATCGCATCAGAATTTCAGAAAGACAAATTGACAACAACTTGAAATTTTGGTCATATTTCTCAAACCATAACTCTGATTGAGTTCACAATTTACAATTAGAAAGGTGTCTCAATTATTTTAAAACTTTTATATTTTGAGAAAATTTTAATTCAAAATGTAGAGGGATGAAACAATACCCGAAATGTTTAAATTACACCATAATTTCAGAAAGACAGATTAATAGTTAATAGATTTATTGACAATATCTCTTCGACCATAACTCCTTTTAAGTCCAAAAATTAAAATTAGAAAATTATCTCAATTATATACAACTTTTATGTTTTGAGTATAATTTAATTTGAATTGTAGATGGGCCAAATCAGTGGCCGAAATACTCGAACCGTATCAAATTTCCAGTTTAAAAAAAAAAACTCAATGAGTGAAAACTTCCAAGTTTATCAAGTTCTATTTCAATTTTAAAGGTCTCAAATACAATATGCGTTTGAAAAACTTAATAGTATAGGATATGAACTCTAGAACGTACCTCTTCCGAAGATTTAACGGTAGGTAGGAAGCTTCGGAAAAGTCACTGGAAATAGCTACTCTAAAACTCGAGTCCTAAGCGGAAAAATAAGTGATGAATCGCAAAAAAAAAAGATCGGAATCAATAAACAAATCTACTCAATGAATAACATACTGAAATTTCGTTAAGAACCGATAGGAATACCTACATCAAAATGACGAGAATGATTTGTCCATTCCAAATCCGAAGTTAGTTTCCGTCTTGCCCATTTTCTCTTTCCGGAATGACTATAATGAGCTCAAAGAAGCTATCTCTCACTTCTCTCACCTTCTATGTCAAGTTTGGATATAAAACTGGTCAACAAATGCAAAGAAATAAGTTTTTATATTATTGATCCAACTAACGTGAAAATGGCATTTTATTCCTACCATTTTTTTCCAAAATTTTGCAGTTTGGTCCTGAGGTTTCAACAGTTAGCAGTTTGTCCCTATAGTTTAAGGGCATTACAATTCAAAAGTTTCAGTTTGGCCTCATAGTTTTAGGTCATTGTAAAAATTCATGAAGCAAAATTTGATCAATTTATAAAATTACTAAATAAATAAGACAGAGAAAAAAAAATCCAAACACACGCAAAAGAAGAAAATATCATAAGCTCTTGAAACTAAAGTAGGCTAAAATAAAAATTGATTGTTTACTGTTGATTTTTGAATATAATATAAAAAAGATCAAAGGTGAATAAACAATACACAAAATTTCTGTATTTTAATAATGAACATAGATGAGTTGATATATATAATATCACTTTTTTAAAGACAATTTACGCCTCTGCAAAGTAACCAATGCAGTAGGAACAAATCAAGCGTACCATCTCTAGGATACAAAACAAAAAGCACTTTATATATAATCTTGCACAAATTATAGTCACACAAAAATGTAAAAAACATGTTATTTTTTCAGAATTGAAAATCTACCGTTAACTATAATATGCATGATTTATATAGTAGAGCTTATAATAATAAACTTTTCTTTTAATTGCAAACATGTAGTGGCTTTAATAATTTGTAACAGGAAGCCTTTAAAGGCTTTAATTTCCACACATTATTTTCCAAATTAATTTGACATAGAAACTTTTGAATTGCACTGTAACTGAAAATAAATTAAATAATTGCTATTAAGTTGCAATTAAATATATGTATATTTTTATTAAAATATAAACACTTATAATGAGAAATAACATCCGTATTAGAGTATTCATAGCAGGTGTTATAAATTCTTCATCTAAAAAATCTGAATTTTCACCAAATATATTTGTCTTTAAAATTTTTTCCAAACTTTCAAATTATTTATTGAAATAGACAATATTTAACAAAAAATTAACTTTAGTAAACTTTTGATGTTATATCTGACCCCAACTAATTAATTTTGAAGTAGTCATGTGTAACATTCGGTATGTATCTATTATTTACAACTTTCAGTATGTGTCCATTATTATTGAAATGTAACATATGTATTAATTTAGTTGTAACTTGTATGAATTTAATTAATTTGGTATTTTGCAGGATAGATGTTCTATCTATTTCTTCTTTCTTCTTCTTCTTCTTCTTCTTCTTCTTCTTCTTCTTCTTCTTCTTTTTCTTCTTCTTTATTTTTTTTTCATTTTATGGTAACATATATGTGTGCAGTGAAATTTTTTTGGTGTTTTGCTACTCTCATTTAATTAATACATATGAAGCTACAAAGTAGTATATTTTGTTGAACAAATTTATTCAAAAATAGTTTTGATGATGAAACAATGAAATAATTAATTTAATTAAGAGCTTAATTTTGTATACTAATAAGTTTGATTGAGTATATTAAGGTTGATTGAAGTATACGAGCCTATTCGAGCTGAAAATGAGCAAAACTGAGAAAAGTAGTGATTATCAAAGTAGTGACTGCCGACAGTCAAGATGATAACAACCGATAGTTAATGACTACCTATAGTCAATATGATAACTACCGATAGTGAAGATAATAAAGTCGACAGTCATTCACAGATTTGTATATAACGATCAGATTTTTAACAGCTAGTAATAGCTAGAAATGACTAGTTGATAATCAAGGCCCATAAATAGAGGTTTCATTGAAGGTTTTTATCAACAACCAATAAGGAATTGCTCTACAACAAATCATATAGAAGTTTTTAGGCTAAATTACTTGTAAATCTCACTTTATAAGAGTTGGAACCAATTTTCATATAATACATTGTTATCAATAGATTAGAGTTATCTATTTAGATTCAAAATAAATTTTGTATTTATAGTGAGGGAGAGACTCTAATAAGAGTAATTGAAAGATTGTCTTAATACTCAATATAGGGTGTGAGTTGAGCCCAAATAAATCAACTTGGGTAGGAGGTGAACCTGCGAAGACCTCGGCAAGGATTTGAGGTGAGCCCGACAAGTCTCCTTGGGTTTGAGGTTAGCCCGTGAAAATCTTGGGTTAGAGATAAACTCGTGAAATCTTGGCAAGGATATATTCCAAAACTTGAAAGTTGTTTTAAGCGAAATGATTGGCACTCGGAAAGCCGATCAGTTGTAATTATTTAATTGGTTATTAACGGAACCTCAAGCGGTTTGACTTAAGAGAGTGAACATAGGGGATTGTAGATAATATTCGGATTGTAGATAATCTTCGGCCTAATCACTAAAAAAATCGATGTTTATAAATTCTCTTCTCTTATCTCATATTTAATTTTAATTGCATTCTTTAATTTTGCATATTTTGTGTTAATCAATATTTGCCAAATCTGGGCCATCATATTTGATTAAATTATTCCTTTTGTGACTGTTTCTATTTCTTAAAATATACACACTTATAATAAAAATAACAACATCCGTATTAATGCATTCATAGCATGTGTTATAAATATTTCATCTAAAAATTCTGAATTTTTACCAAATATATTTGTCTTTAAAATTTTTTCCAAACTTTCAAATTATTTATTGAAATAGACAAATTTAACAAAAAAATAAATTTAGTAAATTGTTTTATGTTATATGTAATAGATGTTTTAATTGACCTCCATTAATTCATTTTAAAGTAGTGATTACAACTTTCAGTATGTGTCCATTATTATTGAAATGTAACATATGTATTAATTAAGTTGTAATTTGTATGAATTTCATTTAATTTGATATTTTTTAGGATATTCTCTATAGTTATTATTATTATTTTTTTGGAATTATATGCCTACAATGAAAGAATTGTGGTGTTTCAATATTAACCATAGTAGTTACTAAAACATTAATGGTAATATGCCAAATGGAGAGAAAGTAAGGAGACACTTGGCGTGGTTTCACAGTGCCAATTTGCATGCAATGGGAGTGCCAAATGTTGCGCTCACAGTGTGTAGACCCGGCTTTTATATTATTAACTAGTGTGAAGCCTGTGCGTTGCAAAAAAAATTTATTTATTTTTTATATTTTTTTATATTTATTAATTATTTTAATTTCTCCAAATTAAACATAAATCTATTGAGCGGAGACATTAATTATGTGGATAAATATTCTCTATCCACAAATTATTCATAAATATAAATTTTTGTTTATGATTAATCAATATGTTAAATTAATTTTCTTTTTTTAATTGAGAAAGAATAATTTGTTGATAGCATAAAATACATTAATACATTAGATTTTGGTTGTAACAGTTTCGAGATATAGAAACAATCAAAGAAAGAAAATTGTATGTAATTTTTTCTTGGCTAATAGACTAATTTAAATAGACTTTAACATGAACGGTACATCTAAATAATTCCATAGTAGTATGCAAATCATGGAACATAAATTTAGATCTAGTCTTAGTTAATACCAATGTATGGGGTGACATAAGTTTTTTGTTCTATTTGCAGCAACAATAGAAACTTTTTAACTTGAATTGAAAATCACTTTTTAAAATAAAAATTCGATGGGTGACATAAGTTTTTTGTTCTATTTGTAGTAAACAATAGAAACTTATAAATGAAAATAATATATCTCATGGTATTCCTTTTTTTCATAGTAATTATTTATTATGCATTGAATTGAATTTATTATGTTATTTATCATGTATTGAATAGAATGTATTATGTTATTAATGAATTGCAATTGAAAATTATAAACTGGAATGAATGATTTCCCTACTTTTAAGCTTTTTTAAAAGGCATCTATGCATTAATAATTTAAAAATATTTATCATCCATTTAGTTATATTAATTATGATTGTAAAAATATAATGGTTGTATCTATTAAGTATTTTAAAATTTAATATTTTTTTTGAGAGGGAAAAATAGCCCATCCTAAAAAAAAAAGGAATATATAATCCTATATATTGAACGAATGAATTAATCATAGCATTTTTATTTAATATTTCAATTAGAACACATACAACTAATATGCATTAGGACATTTGAGAGCATCACTTGTCGCAATATTATGCTAATACATCACTTTCGGTCTATTATTTATGATGTGATGATTCCCAAAAAATATTTTGTATCATAAGTCATATTTCTTGATATTTCTAAAAGTTGTTTGATTTTGTTATATGTTGTTTATAATGGCATTAAATGAGTATTGACGGCTAAAAACTTATAGTGAATCTGTGTATTAAAGCTTGGATATGAACTGTTTAGGTCATTTCGGCATTACATGTATATATGAATATTTATCTATGATATGAATTGAAATCAAATAATAGGAATACATCTTTTCAATTCTTGCAATAAATAGCTAATATTGAAGTCAAAATCTACTGAGTAGATTCGCATAAAACGGTAGAAAAGTTTAGAGGTTAAATTATTGCACTCCCCAAAAATATAGAACTACTAGTGAATTTCATACTGGTACATCCATAAATTAAAAGTAGAAATTTGTTTATCTTATTTTTAGTCAAAATAAATTTTATAAGAAACTTTTTACTTTTTAACATTTGTGTATGCTAAAAATCATTCTCATTATAAAGTAGAAACAATTGTTCATAGCAAAGGGAAATAGCACAAACAAATCCCTTATTTTTACTTATTGCGTCAAGGGGAATATTGAAGTACTGTTGCCAGTGACAGCCCCATAATAAACCTCTCAAAAAATTTTATTTGTTCACTAATCTGAGTTCACAGTCAAAAGCGAAATCATATTTTGGAGTTTTTTTAGTATTTTAATAAAAAAATATTTGGTGGAAATTTTTAAAGGGATTTCAGTTACAATCCTTAAATAAATGCATGATTCAATTCAATGTTTTTGACTTGAAACATGTTGCCTCTTTAAGAATTGTTATTGGTCATTTAAGGTTACTGTTACATTTAAATTGGGAATGCAATTCAATAATAATTTATTCCCAATTTGACGTGGGTTTTAAAAACTTGTAGCACTCCCTCTATTATATTATTTATACACATTTAGCATGGATATATACAATTGTCTAGTTTATTTTAACGTACCATTACAAGATTGGTATCTTTGCGCTATATGAATTTATATGAAATGTTGTACGATATATTATTTGATGGAGTATCATGTCTTGTTCATATTACAAGTGTCGATATATCAAGGTATATCTTCCAGCAATTGTTTCTCAAAGAGTGGTATATCACTAAAAATACTATATTTTTACAATGAATTCTGAGAAATTTATCTCAAAACTCAAGCTTTTTTGTTGCCAATTAATCTTAAAAAATCCCTCTTCAATACCAACCCTGTATAAACTACAATAGAAAAATAATTATTAAAAATATATAAGAAAGGAAAAACTTATAGAATTGGTATAGATTTCTTCTTATCTTCTAACCACAATACTGTCTAAAGTTCACTGCTACCAGACTCCAAAATCATTTATTGGAAAATCAATTTTTTTTTATAATGAATAAAATAAAAGTTGAATATTGAAGCTGAATAATTAAAGATGATAAATTATTATTAAAAAATGAAAAACTTGGTGATATATATGATCCATAACATCATCTCTGAGTAGCTTCTTTGCTAATGGATTTTGATATTTCTGTCATGGTACACTATTGAGTTTGTTTATTGTTGCATGTTTGGACATGTATGCATGTACTAAAGAATAACTTTGCTTATTAATGCAAAATATATGAGCTCATATAAATTACATATTTTTCTTAGTAGGAATGACCGGAAAGAAAAAAAAAACAAAACGGAAAGATTTTTCACGACTAAAAGTAGAATATATCAAGATCACCTAATAATGTAAAATAAAACCATAATAAAACACAAAATTGTTGGATCTGATTTAATCAAATAACAATTTTTGAATATGATTTATAATAATAAT
>MKEJ01008821.1:1145-14114 GCA_001753735.1 Embelia ribes
ATTTAAAAGTTGCAAACAAATAAATCATTTACGAATTTATTAAATACATTATAAATGGGAAAATATTTTGAGATTACTAATGCAAAGGAGCATTATTTTATTGTTTCAAAAGTATTACTTGGTCATGGTAAAATAAAATTTTTATGGTTGATTGTTTTATTATTATAATATAGAAAAGTCACTGAGGGATATTTTTCAATTATGAATACAAACGTCTAGAAAATATAAACGTCAAGATAGGTTTAAGCCACAATATAACTTTTATTTTATTTTATGAAATTACACCAAACAAAATGTTTCATACGTGTTTGGTAGAGGCTACATCATGTTTGCATCATGTTTTGGTGAACCTCAATAATAATAATATATATATATATACATATATATATATATATATATATTATTATATATAAAAAAGTTCCATCGGTGATTTGATGTCAAGGGACTAACAGAAACAACGAGAAGTTGGAAGAGTTTATAATTTATTAATTTTTTTATTTAAATGCTGGATAGTATTTAATTGTTAAATTTTTTAGTTTAATTTATTTACTCTTATAACTTAAATAAATTAAAAAAGTTAAATTGTATATAATCAATTTTTTTTAAAATATAAATAAATTAACTTATTTACTTAAACATTACAACCAAATAAACAATTCATATTCAAAATCACGATTTAGGTGTCCATTCATTACGATTGTTCATCGGTTTGGATAATCGAAATCTGAATCAAACCGATTTAATTCGGTTTCAATTTTTTTGTCACAGTTCGGGTTCAAGTTTGGAACCGAAATTTTTTTGGTTTTCGTGACATTTTGGGTTTGGATTCGGGTTTGGGTATACCAAAAAATTTTCAGGTTTAAACATAAAATTCGAAATTATTAAGTATTAAATAAAAAAATATAATTATTTTTAAATTTCGGTTTTTAATGATGGTTCGGGTTCAGTTTATTAACGCTTTTTAATTATGCTTCGGATTCAGTTCGGGTTTCAGGTTCGATCCAGCTTCGTCGGTTCAAGTTCGGTTCGATTTTTAATGAATTTCAGGTTCGGTTCAATTCCAAAAAAAATATTAGTTCAAATTTCGAATTTAACTCGAACCCGACTGAACCAAGCCTAACCTCCATTAATAATACCAAAAATTGGGAAAGGATTCTTTAATACCAGTCGAAAGCTAAAAAAAAGTCTGGTTATAAAAAATTTCAAATATAATTTTATAGTTGCACATAATAAATTAGTTTTGTGATTATAAATTGATTGCTCGTCACTAAACATTGAATGATGTTTTCATACGCTTTTACCAATAAATTTATACTGCGGGTGAAGAGATTTTTTATTTTCTTTTTTGCAAAGGGAGAAAAAAATTATGTTTTTTATACATAACTTGAAGAAATTATTTTTCTTCGAATACAATAGTATAAAGATTTTTCACATTACCAAAAGTAAATGAATAACACTTTTTTTTTAAATGGAAGAAAACACGTGTATTTCATGACACTCGAGACTTCATTTCTAAGTTGAATTGTTTTAAACACGTGATATTTTTTTACATCATAAACAAATTCTTTACCAAAATATGATGTTTCATTAAAATTAAAACCTTATACATTTGTAATTACTGTCAACCATTTCATATTTTCATTTGAAGAATCACAAAAATGCATATACACACGTGGAAACTCGTCCCTAATTCGCTTAAGTCCGTATTAAATTCTTTTAGAAGAGCAAAAGTATTAATACATTCTGAATAATATAGTAACCGAGAGAGACAATAATTTCATTCATATTCTATATCAAGATTAGGAGTTGAATTATTAAGAAAAAATATTAATGAATCGGAGTTTGAATCTAATCGATAAAATATTTCCTTTTCATTGTGAAATCACACCCGATATGAGAGATATCAGTGCATTCTAATAGGTATAGACTTGGATATAGGTATAAATTCAGACATAAAATTGGCAACTGTTAAAAATTTCCAGATTTGGAAGTGACAAGGATTTGGTAATTTTTAATTTTTATAATAAAGTTTATGAGTGATATATTACCTGAAAAATAAAAATTTAAGCTAAAATGAATCACCTTAATGTGTGATTGGGTTGCGTTTACACTGCAAAGGTGGACGAATGGGTGCCAATGAGGCCATAATCCTGTCCGACCACTCAAATTTTTCTCTCATCCCTAAATTATACATACGGACGTATACATATATATATATATATATATGTATATATATGTATATATATATATATATGTATATATATGTGTATGTATGTATGTATGTATGTATGTGTTATACATATTTGATGATTTGATAAATATACATAGACGAGTTAAACTCTCGAATAAATTGTCGGCTCATTTAACAAACGAGTTATAAAATCAAATTCTTGGTTTTTTTTTATCAAACGAACTTAATATTTAACTATCCGTTATCGAAAAGCTCTTAAAAGGCTTTGTTCATTTATATATCTGTCCTCAACTGGTCAAGCCGATGTTTTTGACAAATGGGCTAATAGTCTTTCCGAACTAGCTATATAGACGGGATAGTGAATGAGGAGTTATTTGGGCTGTAACCCCAAAAGGTCTATTGACAAAGCTCTATACTAAGCCCATTACATGTGTCCGTTAGCCCAACAGTAACTGCCGTGAATGGTGATATATAGGCATGAAATAATGAAATGTGCCATAAAATGGGAAAACGCTTAAGTAAAAAAAAAAAATTGTATTATTGAATAAATCTAATAATACCACTCAACAACTACACTGTAAATCATAAAATAAATAAATACATAGCGGTAAACCATTACCATTTTCCCAATTTTTGAGCCAAATTGATTGATAAAATATATGGTTAACACTAACTCTTGTACTAATACAATATAAATTTTCTGGTTGAGAGGTCGGCGAATTGGCCCAAAAGTAGCCAATTTTTTAGTCAATTTAATCAAAATAAAATATTTTTTTCTGGTACGGAGATTGTCTCAGATAAAATGGTTCCTATAAACATTGGTTATAACACATACATGCCAAATGAAATAATTTTTCGATATTTCTGTTGGCCTTTTTGAGGACAAATTGATAGGAATCTCTGATTTCTTCTGGGCTTAATATAACATTGAGGGGATAAAACAAGAGAAACTAACAATAAGTTGTAAGAAGAGGGGGCTCCATTTATAAATAATTTAGACCAGCCCAAACTATTTTGTAAATGAGCTTTAAATTTTGGGCCAATTATTAATTGGGCAATTATCAAACCTACCCCTACGGTTTGGCCTTTTGTCAATTTAGTCCCAATGGTTCGAGTTTTATTAATTTCACCAGCAGGTTTCAATATTCCATCATTAAGGTCCTTTTGCCTCAAATTTGGACCATCTTACCCCTGTATTAGAGAACATCTTGAAATAAATAAAAAGAAATATGAGAAAAAGTGAAAAAACTTATACAAGAACAAAATTTAAATTCCACTATGTATATATACACACATATGTACATACATATTTAATACACATATTAATATTTAAAAAATAATATAATATCAATAAATAGTATAATATTAGATTACAATTAATCAAGAAATAGTATTATACATGGAAAATGAATAAATTTCCAGAAGTATATTTTTTTGTTAAACGATGTGCCATCATTCTTTTGGCCCTTTTTAATAAATCTTTCTATTTACAAAAAGGATAAAAAAAAGTCGTAACGAATTTTGTTTGACACTTTTGTTCGTAATCTTTCTATTGAGATATTTTTAAGTAATTTTCATTGATGAAAACTATTTTTATAAGAAATAAAATTAGATAACTTCATTAAGTAATATTTTAACTAAGATATAATGGATGGATAAATATTAATAGTGAGCTAAAATACAATAAACTTAAACTAAACTTAAATGAATTATTTGCAAATTTTAAAAAATTTAACTTGTACTTTAAAAAATGATATTTTACTAATTAAATTACTCATTGTGTAGTACAATTTATTAAATAAATATAAATGTCTTAATATAGCTTATCCTTGGAATAAAGTTGAAAAATGACAAAAGGTCATTATTGATAGAATTTTAAAACCTGGGGGTGAAAGTGAGACAAATTAAAACTTTGGAACTAAATTAAAAAAAATAAAACTTTGGATGTAGTTTTGATAATTGCCCTAATTAATATATAGAGTACTATTTTAGGTCTCATAGATTGTACACAAAGCACTTTTACTTTCTCGTTACTAAGTTATTATTTGCAGTTGCGAAAAGTAGGAAACAAAATAACTGTGACACTGAATTACATACACAGATAAGTGTGACCCTACTTAAAAAGCTTTAAACTTTTCAATCTTACCAACTTTCAATAAATTATTTGAAACTTTATGATTGCATCAAAGACTTATATTCATCATCGTGTTAAAATCTTATCACCAATGTCCTTTTTCCAAATCCGAAATTAAAATTGGCTTATTCTAATTTTCGACCAATACCGAGCTAATGGAATGAGGTTTATCATTAATAGGATAGTTTAATTAAAAAAATCTAATAATGCTCACAATGTCAGCTCAGTCATTTCAAAAATCCAATCCCTTCTCATTTTCGTGAACTAGACCATTCACAGCAGTTTTAAATTTTGAAGGAACATTTTTTCAAAAAATACTGCATTAAAAATTTTTTCATTCCATAAATTAAATTTAAACGAGAGAATTCTTGTACTGAGTTTCGAGGGAAAAAATACAATTATCACTTTTTATAATTAAAAAAAATTAATTTTCTCCTTTTAAATCATTTTCCTTTTCCACTAGTGTGGGTTCGCTCACTCATCCAGGTGTGCATAAATATATACACAACATTTTTTGCTCATGTTTTCTAGGTTCTTGTTAACAAATATTAATCTAGTGTAATATTAAAATAGGTATTAGATAAAGGAAAGAAAACAAAAATTAAAATTTCAAAAATATCATCGTGAGACAAGGGGAAATTTTTAAGGGTTTGGTTGGTTATAATTTTAAGCAAATAAACCAACTTAATTTTTATTGAGAAAATATATTGAATACTTTCAACTTAAAATTCTCAGCTTATTTAGATAAAAATAGTAAATAAACCTAACTTAAAAGCCTATGCTTACACATCGTAGCATTGATTTTCCAGTCGGAAACTCATTTTCAGTACAAAGGTGAAATGCCGAAATTTTTTAAGGAAAATATGTAGGAAATACCTAAAAAAAGTATAGAAAACTCATCGGAAACACATAAAAAACGTATCGAAAACTCAAATGATACATATAGAAAACGTAGGAAAAACGATTTTGAAATATTATGGATACTAGTAGAAAATTTATAGTAAATTTGACGAATACATATTTACATAAAATTAAATAAAAATTAATAAAAATATATTAAAATATAATATTTATAGTATTTTTATGTTAAAATAATTTTTTTATGTATAATCTTTTAAATTATAAGTAATATGTTTATCAAAAGTATCAAATATAAGTATAAAAATTTACGTATAACAAGTATTTATAAGTTTGAAAAATATTTTATAATACTATATAAAATAATTATATATGTTTTCTTTATAATTTGCACACGTTTTACAATTACATCTAATAAATTTTGTAATTATGTTTTTGTTTTTACTATATTTTTAGACTTATATTTATCGTTTCCATTTTCCACTACGAATCCCCTTTGGTTGGGCAACTATGATTAATATTTTATATGGATGTGACAGATCGTCCAAGTTTTCTTTGTTTGCAATTAAGCTAACAATAATGTCATAATCTACTGATTCCTCGGGTTATTTCTTAGCTGCCCCATCACATGCTATTAACTTCATAATAATCCAAACACAGTTGATTTGAAAATGGGCGTTAAATTACGCTATATTTAAATTATCTTTAAAGTACAATTTAGGTGCTTGGTATTTGATAAAAGTTTGCATCAAATTAATTAGTGGTTGCTAATTTAAGTAGTCCATAAAAGAGTTCCTATGGCTAATTTACTCTATTTTCCTAGACCAACTAACCGAGTAGGGGCTTGCCAATAGTAAATGAGTTGGGTTATAAGCAGAAAAATGCAATTTTCATAGCGTTAAAGAGTGTATATATATATATACATATATATATATATAGGGAAAGAATAATGGAATAAAATAAAAACGCTAGTTAATATTTCTTTTTTGTCGATATAAGCAAATATTGTATAGCTGATATGTTGGCAAATGGTGCATTCTTTGGTAGCGGATTTTTTTTTTTAAACAGTATCACCTAACTTTTTTGTATGATTTGCTAACCTTCAACTAATAACCAGAATTGTAGACATATATCTCATTTTTTACTATAAAAAACGGTTCAATTAATATAATAAAGCCGTGATTTTGATTATAAAAAAAATAATAATAACTCTAAAAGAAGGATAAGGATATGTATAAATTATGCACAAATTCTATCGTATACAACCTTACATTGACGTCATAAATAAGGATCCGACAAACATACAAGAAAAAATAAATTTCTATCAATACAAAAATTAATACTCACCACACATAACATAATAAAGTTTCTAAGTTATTATCCATGAAATCTTATTTTATAATCACATGTTTAATCGGTTATTTGTTATCTGGGACACAAATTTTCTAATTACTTTAAAAAGTTTAAAAGAGAAACAATATGCATTGATAATTCACCCTTTTTTTTTAAAAAAAATTATTTTCACAGTAGACAAAGAATGCGTGTACGATTATTTAAGTGATGCCGTGCTAAAGTCCCATCTAATAATGACATGTGAGATCACAGGTTATATGTGTGACAAATTAACCAAATTTAGCTTTGCTTGAATAATAAAAATCCTCAACATGATTTTCGTATCAATTGGGGAATTTGGGAATTAAAAATGAGATGCTAAGAATCATATATATTATAATAGAGTGCTAAAAATTTTATTACAAAGATATTGAAGTTGCATAAAAAAAATTATATTAAAATATCAAATATTTAATGAATTTGCTAAAATTATAGAAGAAACTGTAGTCCCTTAATAAACTTATAATCACGTTGCTAGATATATGTAACCATCAAAGGTACACCATAAGTTAATCATAGTATATAAGTGGGACAAATTAATCAACTTTGTTTTGCTTGAACTGCAAAAGTGCTCACAGGAATTTCTATCAAAAAAGCAGAAAAATATATGGAATGAGTAGTGGGAGATATGTGTTTTCACTGCAGAAGTTACCATCAAAATTCACCAAAAGTTTAAATTAAAATTCACCAAAATTTTTGCAATTCACAAAGTACAAGTCAGAGTAATTATTGTCTACGACTTTTTTGTTAAAGTTTTAATACAAAAATTAAATTTTTTATTACATAAAAAAAAAAAACTGAATGATCCAATTAAATAGTTTTGGTGAGCTCTCTTTTTATCTTTTCGAAACTTAGAAAACGGACAAAGGATATGCCCTTTAGATATTCATGAAGTGTCTTGTAACAAAGGTTATAAAAAGATTTTTTCCCGGAAAAAATCGGAATAGGAAATTAAATTTATAGAGTTTACAATTTAGATATACGTATCATGTATAAGAGAAAGAAAATTCAGGTTGAAAGTTAAGTAGTTAAATATCACAATTATTAGGCTAAAATCCCAAAAAATAAACAAATTCTTGTTTAGTAATTTATACTTTAAGAAATGTATCACACTCCAGGCCTAACTTTAGGAATCTTCATTAAAATTTCCGACTAAAATATAAATTGACATCAATTTTCGACAATAAAAAAAAATAAGAAATGGGTCCATGGCCTGATGATCGATCTTTTTTTCCCCCTCCTAATGATAAACTAATATATGATTGGTTGTTGACTCGGATTTATTAAAAAAACACTGAATTTTCTTCCAAAAATTAACTATAATTGCTTTAACTTCACTATGAATTGTGAAAAATAAATTTAAAGAAAGATCATCATGAGTATTAAAAGAGATCCAATGCCTGCATTATACGCTTAAAGAGTTTATGGAAAAAAAAATGAATTTTTTCTCAGGTAAATATTAAAAATTCATTAAATTACACGAGTTAAGATTCAATTATTTTTACCATGTTTCAACCAGCTTTTACATGGTCAGTGTTCAATTACATTTATTTCAGTTTTTACCATCGGGGCATATTTATTTTCCATGGAAATAATATTATTCCTCCTTTATTATGACTACCATACACTGCCCCTATTTTTATTAACTTTGCATCAACTTTTACAATGCACAATTATGGAAAAGCCGTGATTTATGGTAACATATCACAATCATATTTATATATTGCAAAATAAATTCTTAAAAAATAATAAAAATAATAAAAAAAATTGGTGATTGCATACGACATATCATTTGAGAGAAAATAATGCTCAACCAACTATTCTCAGAAAAAATAAAATTCTCTACCAACAGCACTTAAGTAGATTTAATGTAAATAGATATGCTCTATCAACATTCATTTATTGAAAAAGATAAATTTCACCATCATATTATAATTTTTTCATGAAAAAAGCATGTGCCCATTCCTATCATCTGACATTTTATTTATGCTAATTCAACAACATATAAATAATTTTTTTGTGTAAATAAGCAACTTGATTGCTTTTTCCCCTAAAAAAAAAAAAAAGATAAACAAAATTATTTTTAAAAAAATGACTAAACTCAAGTCCATGCGTTTTTTTTTCACATTGGAAAACAAAGCTAAATATATCAACTGAGAGGTGCTTATATAATGTGCTAATCCGTATTGGAATTTTATGCGTTTTCATAAAAATTTTCACAAGTTTTGAGCAACTTTTGAAATATTGGTGCAGCTATAATTAAATAATTTTTTAATAATAATAAATAATAAATTAGAAATAATAGAAATTTATTATTAAACAAATGGAAGAAATTAAAATTTATATTCATACGCTGCTATTACAAACCAAATTGGAGAAATACAAATATTATAATGAATAAAATACTAGACGATATTACAATTTACTGTATCATTTTAAATCCAATTTGTCTGTCATCCCATTCGAGTTGCTTCTAGCATGAACTGAAAATGGATTCCCAAAATATAAAGTTTGCCCACTACGCCATGATAAAAGCTGCAATCTAGATGTCTAGTAAAATCTTTTGTGGTGCGTCACTGTAACAGACTCTCTACATGACTATGTGTACGTGTGCAAAAATAGATGCAATGCTATGTTATTTTTTGGATAAAAAATAGGGATGACACATAATCTTTTTATAGCGAAAAATCATGCAGAATGTTACATTTTTCAGTCATTAAGTCACTCGTTATTGATAACAGTTTCAAGGAATCTAAGGTTGGATTTTTTTTGCAATTTCTGAAGCTCTTAGGGTGTTTATGTAATTTTTAAAAGTATTTAATTAAAATACTTTGCTCGAACCATTCACGTGTACTCAGCTCGAGCATTGACCACGAACCCGGATAAGGATAAGGATGCGTCTAATGACCTATGCACAACCAACTACGAAGCCCAGGCTCGAGTCAGGCTCGGCCAGACAGCGCGCTTGTGTATAGTGATTTCACTTTCATGTATAAGTATCATACGAGATTACACTTCTAGTAGCACATGTTATATTTATAACACATATAAAATATTTATCTCCTCGGTGTAGGATAATTCCCACAAATTTTAACACCCCACTTCAAATCCCTTTTAAACACGTGACATTAAAACTAATTTTTATTCACATTATTTGTCATTTGTAATATGTGAATATATTGTCTCGAAATTCACGACAAGAGTTTCAAACTGATAGAACCAAGAACCAATTCAGAAACCGAGATCGCGCTCACGTTGTGTGAACAAGCAAATGAAACTGAGATATTGATATACTTTTCTTCATACCTTGACTCGAAATGCTTACAACCTTTTATTGGTCTATAAAAGCCGTACGTTATTATTCTCATGGTTGAATATAAGGCCACAATTACTCTAATAGATTCTAAGGAAAGGAACAAAAATAAACAAGGAAAGTAATATCATGTTTTGAGACAATCAAGCCCATAGTTTGCTGCATCAATCTGCACTGAATCTTCTAGCAACCAGCACATGTTTTTCATATGTACTAATAGTTCTTCAGCAGCGTGTTTGGCATACGTGTGCATGTGCTCTTGCGTGGTTCGTCCCCTGCACCAATCCTAACACAAATCCACCGGAGAACGGCAAAAAATATTGAGTGGATCCCATTTAAAAAATTGCTCAAATTTGATTGAAAATCACGATCAAAACCATAATTTTCCAATATAAAGTTAAGTTCAAATGGAGTCTATTTGATGGTTTTGGATGTTCTTGAGTAAAATTCTTAATATTGGTAAGAAGATTAAATAAGTACTTGAATAAAACTCATGAATAAAGCAAATTAAAATTTGCACTAAATTTGGTGCAGAAGTTATTAAAACTTTGAAATCGAAAAACTTTGAGCCATGATATCGTATTGTCCAGCCACGTTGTGTCGTGCTCGTATTGAAAATGAAAGAGGCTCATCAACATGTTCAACTGTTCGAAACCTTGGGATATATAAAAAAACAAAAATCCCTCAAAGTGACCAAATTGAGTATTTTGAACCTGGTTACAATTATTTGTGGGGAGTTTATTCCACATCCATTGGGAGACACGGGTTTAAGAGATATATAGCGATCAACTTTTGATAAGATAATTGCCTCTTCGGAGTTAAAATACTGTGTGTTTGTTTGATTGTAACTTTTAAGTAAATAAATTAATTTATTTATGGCTAAGAAATAAAATACATGCAGCCATGTCAAACTTTCAGTTTATTTAGATAAATAAAAAAAGCACCTTAAATCGTTATCATTATATCCTTGAAAATCTAAACAAATTAGGATAGGTTAAAATGAAACAAAATAAGATATCAAGTCGGCTCGCTAATGTGGGTTTTTCGATACCACTTATTCCTATCGAAAGTCATTTGCTCGTCTAACATCGTATTCCACTCATTCCGATTGAAAGCCATTCACTCGTCTAACATTGTAATATGTATGCCATTTTGTACCACTTATGTACATATAGTTAGAGGCTTATTTCTGCCTTTCTTGTCAAATCCCAATGTAATAATCTCGCATTTTATAACTGGTACACTCACTTGACTACTTTTTACATGTCTAAACTATTTTAAACGGCTCTTTTATTTTATTTTATTTTCAATTGATGTCACTCATAACCTAATCCGAATAGCTTCATTTCTAATCCTATATTTCATAATCTTCCCACGTATCACCTCAAAATATGCATATATACTCCACTCATCTTGTATTCAAATTGTTTTTCAATGCCCCAATACCCGCTTCCATAAAATAAAATTGGTTATGCTACGGTCTTACGAAAAAAAAAAATCAGCCTTTATATTAAGGTCACATAAAATTTCAGATACATTTTTCCACTTCATCCGTACTACTTGAATTTTGTGATTGATATTTCTTTCTATCACATTAGTGCTTTGGAGTACTAATCTCATATACTGAAAATGACTAGACTTTGAACCACATCCTTAGCTAAATTAACCACAATTGGGTTCACTATATGTCGTTCTTTTAAACAAAACTATATATATTCGGTTTTTAACCTATTGCGCTCAACTTAAACAAGTGTTGTATCATATAATTTTTTTCATTCATTTAAGTGTTAGTTTAGAAAATCAATATTGCATTAATTACTTTTTTTTTTCTTTCAAAATTACTATATTATTTCTAATTATTTTCTAACCACTCTACTTGAATCGAATATTTAGTGAAAGGTATTTGGACAAAATATATTTATTTATTTTTTTGCTAAAATTAAAACTATTTAATGATTTCATTAAAATTGTTTAGTAATTATTTAATTTTTTATATATATTTTAAAGTTTTAATATCATTTATTCCAAAAATAAATAAATAAAGTAGAATGCGACATTTTTCCAGCCAATACTACAATGCTCCATAAGGAACTACAACTCAACCACACTAACACAAATTACATAGGCAGTGAATATAAAAAATTAGACTATAAATACACTAAAAAATACAAATTAACCTGATACATAAATAAATAAACATATAAGACTATATAATATGCTAGAAATATAAAAAAATAGCTAACAGGCCGAGCCAACAAAGTCATAATATAAATAGAACTTAAAAGACAAACTCTATTATTGGATAAAAAAAATTGCATTTACCGCTAATAGTATTAAAACTCACCAGATAGATTGATAGTTTGTTATATCCAACACCTACTCTTTGACATTCAAGACCAATTACTTGTAACCAGAGTCCATAATCAAGTTCAACCATCGTGGCCTTTAGGAAAAGGAATCTTGAAGTATTATACAGAAAAATTCATAGTTCTCAAGCATTAAGTCTGTGAAACCACTAATCGAGCAATAACGTAAAATTACAATAAACTAAAATACTAAATTATCTACACCGGCCAATAAAATAAAGGTGGATTCACCAGATATGTTACAACTGTCAATTCACATCTCAGTATAACGTAGATATAAAAGGAGAATACCTAATGTAATTGAGCGACGTGTTGGTACCAATTGCCAACAACACGAGGATATCCACAAATATCGATGGGGCAGCAACAATGCAAAGCCGAACTATCAATGGCATCGAAGGTCGCCATTCCGTTGAGACTAAGAGTAGACCATACCGGGCTAAGAAAGCATGTTTTTATTTTTTAGAGCACAACAAATATTTCTAAACCACTCTCTTATACATGAGTATTATGTCTTTAAAAAAAAACAAAAGGTATTGGAAAAAATCTAACTCTATTATAAAATTGTGAAGAGATAAAACATTTCCTCTATTTTGCAATCCGAAAATGTCCTTTCAATTATTATAAAATTACAACTATTTTAGTTATTAATTTGAACGAAATAAGGATAAAAACGAATTTAACAAAATATGTATATTACCATTTATCTAAATAT
>MKEJ01008831.1:0-14745 GCA_001753735.1 Embelia ribes
TTATGAGAATTCGGGACGTGACAAGGATAATTGATCAATGCATTGGACGTCACCATAAATGGACATCTAAGAATAATGTGAACAAAATTGGATGGACACCAGTGTGCAACACTACAAAATCGATGGGATAGATGAACTTGTCTATTTGCACAAGTACATTCTCAACTATACCCATGGCTGATTTAGATTTTCCATTACCAAAATTCATCTTTATCTCAGTAGGCTTTAGTTCACTATCCCCAATTGGCTATAAACCGCATAGATAATGGGTTTAAACTAGGCCTAAGATCGAGCACAATATGATTAATTGCAAAATTCCCAATCATACACGAACTAGTAGGACATCTGAGATCTTTACACTTAATGGGAAGGTGTGATTGTAAAATCATACTTGGCTTCTTGGGAAGGTATATTTGATAATTCTTATCAATTTTTATTTTATCAGCACATAAATCCATCAGACACTTAGTATATTTAGGGTTTTATCCCATGACTTCTAGAAGAGGCTTATTACGTTTAACTTGCCCTAACCTATTACGAATTCTATCTCTAGATTGGGATGTTTTAGGAGGACTAAGTCTTTATGGGAATGGCATTCTAGGTATATAATTCTCTAACTTGACCTTTTCTTCACTCCCTATCCCGTCATTCTCGTTGCTTTTTACCTATTTATTAAATACACTCTTATTTGGTTTGGCCAACCTTTGTAGGAAAAGTGGTCGTGGTGTGTATTTCTCAAGCGTTTCATCCTCCTCAGTTTTCGTGGTCTTAATTCCAACAATTTTCTCACTCTCAACATCTTGCATGAGCCCTTTAGAGCTATTATCGTTAGATAAGTTAGGTAGGAGCATCGCATAAGTGTTTTAAGTGCTATCAAAAGGTGGAATCTCATCATCAACATTCTCATTTGAATGTAAGAAGGTTGCTCTGAATGAAAGAGTTCAAGTTCATCCGATCGAGAGTAGGTTTCGTCCTTCTACATTTTTAGTAGAATCGGATTTATACCCTGCTTTCGGGATTGGTTTTTCACTTCGTAACACAGTAACAACAAAGACTTGGTTGGTCGAAGTTTTCCCCGACGTGTTGGCATTTGTGAAGTGCACTTGATTTGTAGGATGTGGTTCGGGCTGTGTGGGAACATGACTACCACTCGGTCTAACCACAGTCTGAACCAAATAATTGATGCTCTTAGTAAGGCCACCAATTTGGTCAATCATAGTCTTGTTAAGATTGCCAAACTGGTCATTCAAGCTCTTGTTTAGGCTTTGTTGTTATGTTATACTTCTCTCAAGAAGTTTCTCCATGTTTTCCACTTGATTCTCTATAGGATGGATGGTTCATTACGGAAAGTGGGAAAAACATAAGTATCTCGATCAAGACCCTTTTTACCTAGTCTGTTTTGATATTTGGATACCACAGGTGGATTATGTCTCCAATTGGAGCTGCTCGGCTAACAATAGAATTGGCCTTTTCCGCCATACTGATCCTGTTGTTGATATGATTGGTATTGCCCCAATTACATTTGCACATGCATAACATTTTTTGCGAGTGCCATTCGGTTGCAGTTGTCCATTTTGTGTCCTTCCATTTGACAAAAGGAACACACAAGAGGCTTTAAAGGAGGAGCAATAACAACATTCTTTCGGGTCAAATTTTCCAGTTCCATTTGCTTTTTTAAGGCAATATACTTAGTTTGCCATTCATAAATTTCATTAAGTTGATACATGCCCAGCTTTCTAACAACTTTTTTTTGATAAGGATGATTCGCCTCCTCTTATCGGGCATCTTCCCATATCCTAGACTTATCAGCAAGATCGTCGAAAAAAAAGTGAAATCTCATTTGCCATCTTGCGAAATAGATATCCATTGCACATGCTGGAAATTGTTTCTTTCATTTGAGCGCTGAGGGTAGTATGAAAGAATCTTATCAGATAGGCCATTTCGTGGCCTTGATTAGGACATCCGATTAGCATATCCTTGAAACGCTTCTAAGATTGTTAGAACTTCTCATATGGACCGGATATGAATTGAGAGATCCTCTCTTGATACTTGAACGCTTGATAACTTGGAAAGCTTTTATCCAAGAAAACCTTTTGCATCTTAGCCCAAGTATCAATGGAATAAGGTGGAAGAACCAGAAACCTATTCTTAGCTTGTTCTTTAAGTGCAAATCGAAAGAGGCTTAGGTAGATTACCTTTTTATCAACACCTGGCTCAGTTATTGTGGAACACATAGTGATATATTCACTGAGAAATCTATAGGCATTCTTATTGTTGAACCCATGGAATTTAAGAATGCTTCCCATTATATTAAGTTTCACTTTGAATGTTCTTTATGCTGCAAGCGGTAAAACAATGCACGTAGGGGATATTGTTTCACCTAATTGAAGATTTGTTCAACATGGACATTCGCAGGATCATGGGTTGTTGTGGTTGCAGTGGATATTGTGAGCTTGTAGCAGTTATTGACCACTATACTGTGTCTGGGGGCCACCGTATTGTGGGTATTACCCTCCTTACTGATGAAGAACATGTTGATGAATAGGGGGAAGAAATTGATGATAAACTGGTGGAGGAATAGGAGGATTTACAGCGAGAGGAATACCGGGATTGAAAGCAGGAGCATCGTTATTCAAATTTGTATTCTCAAGAAAAGCTTGGAGCGCCTGAATCAACTGCTGAGCATTTGGGACTTAATTTTGATTATTGTTATATTAAGATTATTCCCATTATTATTATTGTTCTATTCCCATTATTATTATTGTTCCCGTATTATTATTACAATTGTAACAGCCATATCTGGGAGGAATTTCAAAGTCGTCGTTTCCTTGAACACTGACATGTTGAGCTGGATTATTGGGATCCACAAGGTTGAATTTTGGTGGATCTATGATAGGTGTCGATAGATTTAATTCGGCCTTGGATTGCAAGAGCCACTTTTTCTATTGAGTAGGTCCCATAATCATGAAATTCCAATAGCCACAATACCTAGGAAGAGCTACCCTACAAAAGAAAGAGTAAAGATTTTACTTTAAATGAACAAGATAAAATCGGAAGGAATTATTAACTAGAAAAGAAATGATAAGAAGAATAAAAGTCTTAGTGAACCGTTTTAAGGGCGTGCCCCAACAACGGCGCCAAAAATGTAATCGCTTCCTAAACTTATGCAGAAAAGATACCTAGTAGGTATATTAGGGACAATCGTAATTTTCTCGGTAAGAGCGAGTATCGAATCCTAGGAAACTCTGAATCCTAGTTCAATTCACCAATTTTAATCTTCTTAATCAAATTCATCCCAATTAATAATTATTTATATTACTCCTACTCCTAAAATATAGGGAATTTTAGAGTTTGTAAACTGAAAAATAAACAAGCAATTAATTTAAAAACTTCTAAAATAATTTAATTAAAATCTTGTTATTTATCGGTAATTCCAGTAGCAGTTCCACCCCCCTAACGTTAGTTATTAACTCACTAGTGCATTGTGTTTGGTTTAATTTAACTTAGGGTGCCATCTGGTATTTAGCAGATATCATAACCACGTTTAAGGGATTGCTAGACTGATTAAACAGATTAATAATCATAGAATTAATAACAATCAATTTCGGGTCAGATTATAATAAATCTATTAAATTAATTACTTATTAGGGGATAGATTAACCACCTTACTCACCTTAGGTTAAGAAAAATTTAGCCTACCGTGTTAAAAGAAAACATAACAAGCATATCTAAATAAGACTACAATAAAAAAAGTGCATAGGTTTGAAAAAATATGTAATCTAAAGACAACAATAATAAAAAAAAAGATTACTTAAAAATAAAGAACAAATAAGTTAAATAAACAACCCACAAAGTATTGAAAGCAGTCATAACAATAATAATTATCATGCTTGTAATCATTATTAATTAATTAAACTAATAGCAATATAACATTAATCGAACAATAAATAAACTAACATAATTAAAAAAAAAACTAATAATAAAGAACAAATAAATTAGATAACTTGCAAATGTATTGAAACTAAGAACAGAAAGATAATAGAAAAATTCTAAGTTACTACAAAATTATTATGATTTGCAACGTTAAAAAAATACAATTGTACCAAAAAAAAAAAAAAAGAGTAAAACTGGAGTTGCTGTCCTTTTACTTATAATTCCTCTGGTGCTATGTATCTCACTACTCTTTAAAAAGTATCATCTCTCTAAAGTGTTTAATATATTTTTCGTTCCAAGAATGCCCTTCACCTTATAATTTTATAGTAAAAGTTATTATGCCCAAAATTGTAATTTAATTAATCTTAATGTGCACATTTTTTTAAAAAAATAATATTATACTTTTAGAGATTTAAGTTGATGATTATCAAATTAACAAAAATATGTTTAAATATATTATAATAATATGTAGTATATTTTAAAAAAAATAATGCTACATCTTTAGAGATTTCAATTGATTATTATTAAATTAATTTATCTAAATTTATTGTTAGTACTTATTCAAATAAAAACAAAACTTGTTATTATAGTCCAACTCAAATAAAAGACCACACTTCACACGATCTTAATAAATTATTTGATCTCAATATAATTTATGTAAGTACATATGATATTTGATTCATATATATCTAAGATAAATAATTTTTTTATATAATTATATATACACAATATAATTTGAATAATTTTTTTATTTTTATTTTTTATATAATCATTTAAAAGTACAACATGGTGTTAAAAATATAAATAATAATTTATTTTACAGTCAACTGTTTATGTTGATCTTGTATTCCATTCGATCATAGTTACAACATTTTTATTTTTAATAAAAAATATCTGAAATAAATTATTTTATTTTATTTTTATGTTAGTATAAATATTTTTCTTAAATATAAATTTCATTATCCAGTAGTATATGAAAAATGTCACCTTTATACGACTCATAAACATATTTTTAAATTCTCAAAAAATGATTTTGAAAACCACTCATCATATTTAGGTTAATCATTGACAAATATGTAAGTTTATATATGAACCAATTATAAATGGGTATAAAAAACAGACAAAAAGCAGAGAAAACAATAAATCCAATTAGACATATTTCCAATCAACTCGATAAATTAGATTTTCCACTTCACCAGTAAGGTTTAATTTTAAGGCTAGTGGAGTAAATCTTTCTCGAGAAAAACCACTCGTTATATTTCTATATTATTATGTTCATAAGCAATAAAAAATTTAACTTTTAAAGTGTCAATTTAAGCCCTACTCTTCTGTTAAGAACCATAGTTAAGGATTAAACTCAAAATAGAGGAATTAAAATCTAAGAAAACCCTAATAAGAATCTTGTTTCTCACACATCTATATGCAAATTTTGAGGTTGCAAAAGTGAAGGGGTCCTTCTGTACAAAATAAAAACAACAGGGGTCCATCCATAATAAACACAGGACACATGGACAACACATGTTAGAAATTAATTAATTTCGGGAAATGAATAATAATAATTATTATTATTATTATTACAACATAAGAAACGGAAAAAGAATCTAAAAATAGCAACAGTGCGGTTACCTCTTTTTCTGTTACTATTATTTTACCCATACTTCTTTTTATCTGAACTTTTCTGAAAAAGTGGACCCACCAACAAAAAGCTGCAAGTAACTGTACACAAATACCAGTAAAGAGGCTGGTTTAAGAGTGAGAAAATTTTGAGATATTTACAAAAATAGTCTCCACCATTATTAACTGAAATTCTATTTGGTTACCAAAATTGAAAACAAGACATCTTTTGTCCTAAAGGGTAGGGGCGTTTATTTGGCCCGCAATTTATGAGTCAACCAGCATTCGATTAGAAACCAAACTCGCACTTGACCCCTAACCACCACGCACCTATAGCGAGGCGGCGATGGGCCTGAAACCCAATCTTGCCCCTCGAGCTTGTACTCATACAGGCAATCGACTAACTTAGCGATCATTTTCTTTTCCATAATATTTATTTCAATATATACAAACTTTGGATTTAAATCCTTTTCTTTGATATTTTCAAAATTTGAGGAAAATCAGTATTTGGAATAAACTACAGGAACCAAAATGGCATTTTATTAAAAATAGGAACCATTCGAGTAATTCACCCCTTTTTCCTTTCAGCTCAATACAAATATCCGTTCCATTGTTTGAACTCTGAACCCTCTCTCTCTCTCTCTCTCTCTCTCTCTCTCCCCCCAGAATTCTCCACAGTTTATTTCATTGAGGCTAGCTTTTATATAAAAGATTACTCTGTAATTTCTTACTCTAAACTATTTCCTCTGTTTTTTCAATTTCTCACCCCCTTGCTGTTAATTTCCAGCTTTTAAATAGCTCTTCTACTTTTACATATTTAATTAATTTGTAATTTTAAATATTTATAGGTTGATCACTGGAAAAATTTTGGAAGCTCTAATAATGCCTCTGTTTCACTAACCTTAATGCTCTGTTCTGTCTTATTTTCTTACTTCATGCCTAATTTCTCTCTTGTTTTTATTGAGTTGTCACCTTCATGAGACCAATTTTTTGCTATTCTGCTTTGATAGCTCTTTTAATTTTTTAATGACTAGCGATTTACGTATTAAAATCAGGTGCGAAACTATGTGATACTATTTTTGAGTAAAAGTTCAATGTGCAAAATGTAACTGCACAGGTGTTTGTACAGATTATATACATGATTTTTTGTGCGTATTTCGTAGCTTTTTTGTTAATTGGTGTGTTAGTTATAATTTGCAAGTAAGACTAAGATCTCTATTTCACCTAGCCTCTTATTACTCTTCATTTTCAATTTTTTGCAGATAAGAGGATAAAAGATTTAATTTTAACTCTGAACAATGGAGAGATTTTCTAGGGCTATGTTAGGGATTGTGTTGTTATGCCTTTGGGCAGCTGTTTCAGAAGCAGAGTATATGAAATATAAAGACCCAAAACAGCCCCTAAAAGTTAGAATTTATGATCTTTTGGGCCGAATGACACTCGAAGAGAAGATCGGGCAAATGGTGCAGATCGAGCGTCAGGTGGCTTCTGCTGATGTAATGAATAAGTACTTCATTGGTATGTATGCATTTCCATATACCAAACTTACCAAATTTCTTCACATTTAGTTTTAAAAGGTTTCAATTCAAATTTGTGTTCATGACCACGGGAGAGTCGGTGGGACGTTACTTTATTGTGTAATCGATCATTTTCGATATTTTTGAGAAATCGCTGAGCTTGAAGAAGTGTATCAATTAAAGTTTGAAATAATTGTAACAAGATTTTGCTTCCACTAAAAATAAAAGTAGCGTGTTGATTGCGACTAAAACTTAAGATTTGTGTATTGGTGCTTCAAAAAAACAAAAAAGAAGAAGAAGAAGAAGAAGAAGACACTGGTTTTCTGCAGAACTGTTTGCTTAGACAACCTATGCACTAATACATGCAGTGCTTTCGGTAAAAGATGGTTTCCCAAGAACTCGAGGATAGAATCCCAGTGTTATAATAAGCTTTGCTTGCTAGAAGTATTGACTTTTAAAATTGGAAAGGAAGGGAACAAAGCTGGATCGATGTAAACATATCAAAACATGCTTTACAATTTCTGTCAAACTGTGTCTGAAATAGCTAGTTTGTTGAGACAATGTAATGCGAGCATTTATGTTGATTGGGGCCAATTCCTAAATCATTTACAAAACTAGTTTGTTCTCTTTCACCTTGTATCTAACAAATTGTAGAAACAAGAATAAAACCAACCCGCACGATAAATTAACTCGTACAGTTAGATTTATGTACTATGGATTAAACTTGTATTATTAGTAGTTTATAAATTTGAACTCGATTTAGATATTCCTAAATTTCTTTGACTTGAACAGGAAGTGTCTTAAGTGGTGGAGGTAGTGTACCGGCTCAAAAGGCCTCTGCTGAGACTTGGGTGAATATGGTGAACGAGTTTCAAAAGGGCTCTCTCTCTACTCGTCTTGGTATTCCCATGATTTACGGGATTGATGCTGTGCATGGACACAACAACGTCTATGGTGCTACCATTTTCCCTCACAATGTTGGGCTTGGAGTTACCAGGCAAGTAGATGATTCTAAAACCAAGTGATACTAATTGCAGTTTCCACTTTGTTTTTGAGGATTTCCGGTTCATAAACTTGTAGTTTAATCATGTTCCTTGATAACTTGAATCAATGGTTAAGAATAGATTCTTAGTAAACCGGATGTTAGATTGTATGCTCGATGCTTTTTCAAGAGCTGAACAGAGATTGATTCCAATATATGTATGTAACTAGTATACAGTGTGAAGATTCTTTCTTTTAACTAATTCACAAATGGAACTTGATTTGGTAAAATAAATCTTTTGTGGGAAGTTTTTGCATATGTATCATTTGGTTCATTTTCTTTTCTAGTGACAAATCCTTGCTCCAAAGATTGTATAAACAATAAAGTCATCATCATTATCATCCAAGCCTTAAATCCCAGTAAATTGGTATTGGCTAAAAGGTACCAAAATAAGAAATCAATGTCTGCTCATTAACATGAAAGTAACTTGAGAAGTTCGAGTATTAAATGGTTTCATGCCATGCAATTAGTATCAAAATATTTAATCTCACTAGAGAATTATTTCCTCATCCTTTTAGGGATCCGCTGCTACTCAGAAGGATAGGAGAAGCAACCGCACTTGAATGTAGAGCTACTGGGATTCCGTACGCCTTTGCTCCTTGTATTGCGGTAACTAGACATTGCAAAGCTTAACCTTCTCTATATTCACTCTATTGTCGTGTCTAATAGTACTGTTTCCACAGGTTTGTAGGGACCCACGATGGGGCAGATGTTTCGAGAGCTATAGTGAAGATCATAAGATTGTTCAAGCAATGACTGAGATAATACCCGGGTTACAAGGAGATATCCCGGCTAATTCTCCTCGAAAGGGTATTCCCTTTGTTGCCGGAAAGTAGGAACTCACATCTCATTTTCCTTTAAAAAATTTAAATATTGGCGATTTGGATGAATTTTTATTTGAATTTTTTGTGCTTATTTGTGAAGGACGAGAGTTGCAGCATGTGCTAAGCACTTTGTTGGTGACGGTGGCACGACCAAAGGCATAAACGAGAACAACACCGTGATCAACTTAAATGGATTACTTAGCATTCACATGCCTGCATATCTTGATTCTATTAAGAAGGGTGTTGCTACTGTGATGGTGTCATATTCGAGCTGGAACGGGGTTAAGATGCATGCTAACCGCGATCTTGTCACCGGATATCTTAAGAACAAGCTCAATTTCAGGGTATAACAAATCATATATACATAAAATATGAAACTTCAAAAGCAAAAACTTCTGATAGAAAATGTGCGAGTTGTAGGCCAAGTTTGTAGATATGCATATAGTTGATAATTTTGTTTCAGAAAACTGAAAATCACTTCATTTGTTTCCTGCTGGTTTCAGGGTTTTGTGATATCAGATTGGCAGGGTATCGATAGAATAACATCACCGCCCCACGCTAACTACTCTTACTCTGTCCAAGCTGGAGTTCTTGCAGGAATCGACATGGTCAGTTAACTTCCGTCCTGATCTAGAATTTGCGCCTTCTTTAGTCGTTTTGATCTTGTGGTTACAATTTCTGAAACAGTTTTTCTGGCTGAGTTGCAGGTTATGGTCCCAAACGAGTACAATGAGTTCATCGATGACCTGACCCTGCAGGTGAAGAGCAATGTCATCCCAATGAGCAGAATAGACGATGCTGTAAAGAGGATCTTGAGGGTCAAGTTTGTCATGGGTCTTTTTGAGGAACCCTTGGCTGATCTTAGCTTGGCCAGTCAACTAGGAAGCAAGGTTCACAAACCTGTTACCTGTTTTCTCGGATAACTAGGCTGCATTTTGATTATGTTATTGGGAGAATTTATTATTATTTTTTTAACACAGAAACGACAGGAAAAACATTTGGTTTTCAGAGGATTGTCCGGAAAACCATCCCAGTTTTGGAAACCCTAAAGAAAAATGGTTTTGTTGTTGTTCTTTTGTTTTTATCTAGTCCAAAATCGAAATACCCTGAAACAGTGAAGATTGTCATAACTGCCTTTGTTTTCAGTTCTTAAACTGATGAAAACAAGTAGAGAACAAAAACTGAAACTTGTGAGAATGGAACCAGTAGGACCTTATAAACGCCTTCCTCGAGTTATTTTTTGTTTTCTTCCAGTGGAAAAGGAACACCACCAACTGGCAAGATAAGTAGTATAGAAATCATTTGTGCTTCTACATGTCTTCCTCGAGTTATATTAATATTGTTTTTCTTCTTTTGGAAAAGGAACACCGAGAATTGGCGAAGGAAGCAGTACGGAAATCGCTTGTGCTTCTGAAAAACGGTAAACCTGGTGATAAGCCAATGCTTCCACTTCCCAAAAAGGCGAAAAAAATACTTGTTGCTGGTAGTCATGCTGACAACTTGGGCTATCAATGCGGCGGTTGGACTATCGAATGGTCTGGAGTTAGCGGCAACGACCGCATAATCGGTATGTCCTCATAACTACACGAAAGCTTGCTATTATGATCATCTTTTGTATCTAAGGGTTTAATGTTTTCAAACAGGTACCACGATCTTGACAGCTGTGAAAAACACCGTTGATCCTTCCACAGAAGTCATCTACAACGAGAACCCCAACCCTGCTTTCGTAAAAGCCAATGATTTCTCCTACGCCATCGTAGTCGTGGGCGAAGCTCCCTACGTGGAGACATTTGGCGATAGCTTGAACTTGACCATGACCCAACCAGGCCCTAGCACAATCACCAACGTTTGTGGGGCATTGAAATGCGTAGTCGTCGTCATTTCCGGTCGGCCTGTCATGATTGGGCCCTATGTGGGGTCCATGGATGGGCTGGTGGCTGCTTGGCTCCCTGGGAGCGAAGGGCAAGGGGTGGCGGATGTTCTGTTTGGTGATTACGGTTTTACTGGGAAACTTGCTCGGACTTGGTTCAAGAATGTCGACCAGCTCCCAATGAATGTTGGTGACCCGCACTACGACCCTCTTTTTCCGTTCGGGTTCGGGCTCACGACTGAACCAGTTAAGCAGTGATCAGAAGGGATATGTCTTCAATTATTTATTTTGTTTGTTCTCCAATATTCCTACGAAGCATGAAAATGATGATTGATCAATATCAATGAGTAGATCTACAAGAATAGATTAGGTGCCTATGTTTTGTTGTTTGTTGCACTTGGAAAAAAAATGAGCTGAAATTACAACAATATTTTTGGATTACGTTGTTTGTTGCACTTGGAAAAAAAAATGAGTTTAAATTACAACAATATTTTCGGATTGTTAATACATATGCCTCTCTGTAGGCAATTTTTCCTTTTAACATTTTGCAGCAATGCCTCGAAAACTTTTTCCTCTATCCCCTTTGGGTGTTGCCAGGAAATGAAAAAGCAAAGGAAGATGAACGTCGTATATTTTAGAAAATAAAATCAACATGCTAAAATTAGCTGTATATTTTTGGAAAATGAAATCAATGGAGGCCTCTTAAGTGCTAAAGTTGCTCCATAAATACTTTTATTCATTGAAACCCAGACAAAAGTAGCTCTTCCTGAGATCAGGTTAGTGTTTCCAAATCCATAGAGCTCTCTCTTATTCTACACTAGTTTATTACTGGTGCATTGTACCGGGCTTTATGTAGATCCATTCATATGATATTAATCATGTTAAATAAAATGACTAGTCGATATATTCGACTTACTAATAGGAAATTAAAAACTACCTTTACTAAAAACTTTAATTTGCTCCATTCAATAATTCATCAAACTCTTCAGTTCAAGAAATTTCTAAACCGTATTTACAAATATAATAGTTTTCAGAAATCAATAAATTCGATTTACTAACAGGAAATTAAAAAAAATACCTGCCTTAACTATAAGCTTTAACTTGCTCCATTCAATAATTCATCAAACTCTAGGTTCAAGAAATTTCTAAACCGTATTTCAAAAAATTATTGTTTTCACAACTTTTGTAAGTAAAAAATATTATAATTGAAATTAAACTTTCCTGTGCATATGCATAAATCATGCAGAAGCAATAACGAAAAACACCAGAGCAATAAATATGAGTCTTGGATAAATACAAACTGGAAATAAAAGCCTATCAAATATAGAATCTTATTCATATTATCAATCTATTTTCCATTATAATTTCAATCTTTGACAATAAGTTTCAAAAACTGGACTTTGTCAACGATTCCAAATACCATCGCACACACTAAAATCTACATATGTATATACAGCTGAGAATCAAGGACTCGGATATACGAAGAAAAGGGAGATTAGAATGCTTTACATATCATTGACTAGTTTGGTAGTGAGTCCGAATCCGAGTGGGAAAAGTGGATCATAGTGTGCATCTCCGAAATTCATCGGAAGCTGATCTACACTCTTAAACCAAGTCTGAGGGAGTTTCCCTGTAAAGTCGTAATCCCCAAAGAGTACATCAGCCACACCTTGCCCTTCGGTACCGGGTAGCCAAGCAGCAACAAAGGCATTGATGTGCAAAAGATAGGGCTCGATCACGAGAGGACGGCCTGATATTAAAACAACCACGCACTTGATATGTATGCACACATTCATGATTGTGTTCGGGCCCTGCAAAGGAATCTCCAAGTCCAAGTTGTCTCCGTCTGTTTCTGCGTAAGGTTGCTCTCCAACTACGACAATGGCATAAGAGAAGTTCTCCGACTTGACAAAGTCCGGTGTCACGCTATCTTGATACACAATTTGTGTAGTTGGATCAACAGTTGATTTTATGGCATCTAAAATGGTGGTTCCTGTTTATTGGAGAGGAACATACCAAATCAGAACACTTTGTATTCACCTAAAATGATGATTCCTATTAAAATTATCACGGTTTCTAACATTTGCTACCCCAACCGATCGATGTCTACAATATAGTGCCAAAGTTAACAAATTTGAGACAATCGCTCCCCGACTTTCGAATTTTCTATAGATTTGATGCATAAAATTTTAAATTTTTTAAAATAAACTACTACCTCTCCTAGGAAAAGGATTTTATTTATTTATTTTTTATATACAATAAGAGGACTCACCCCCTTAATGGTAAATCCTGGATTCACTCAATAATTTTAATATAACTGACATCAAACATTAGTATCGTGTACTTGTAAAAAAATAAAAATAAAGATATATTTATATTGGGGTAACTTCCAAATACAGCCATATGACAACTGGTGATGTAAACACGAAGGGTGACACGGACAGCATTATTACTGTTAAAAACAACTAGAGAATTAATAATGCAGCAATTGTCCACTGATTCTGTAAAGCATTTTAGCACTGCAGAACAAACCAACACTAATAAGAAACTCTCTCAAGAGAAACCTCTTTTTCCTTGAAATTCGTTTCGGATAATAGAAAACTATTCGATCCCAAAATTTGTACTGAAATTCGCTTCGGAAACTTTTTCTTACTATTAGTGAAGTTATAAAAATCAAGAATAAATCATATTTAGTCGCTTCCTTTTTTATATAATAGTACTAATTTTACATCTCATTTCTTTAAAAAAGTTTAACAAATATATAATTATCTTTCTAATTACATTATTATCTTAATACAGCTTTCCTATTATTTATAACTACAGTGCAGCACACGCAATACACGGGTTGTGTGTATTATATTCTTTCATAAATCAGATAAATTTTAATTATTTTCTAAAATTATTTTTGATAATTTTTTTATATGACATCTTATATTTCTTTTTTTTTTCCAGTTAGTTATAACTTCATGAAATATCGGAAATGATTGGCATTTTACTATGATAATGTTTTTATGAAAAACTAATATCAATTTAGATTAATATTAATTATGTGAAAATCCTATTATTATAATATTTTAAAAGATTAATGTTGATAAGGATATTATTTTTAAAATTATAGAGAATCTTGGATCAGTAGAAATTAATTTATAAAAATATATTTTTATTCTTAAAACTAAAATTAATAATATCTATTATGATAAGTTATCTCATAATTATGTAGAGACATATATGTATATTTTTGGGTTGTGTATAATCTTATAGCAAATTTAGTTTAAATAATTTATGTTATGTTAAGTTGATATATATATATATAATTTTAATATTTATTTAAAAAATCTAATTTACTGGGATACATGTCAAGCAATTATGTAGACAAATATCGTAATGAGAGCGAATATTGTTAGAGTGGACAAATTTTATATACATAAGAAAATAAAAAGATATCAATTCGTTTTCCATTCCCCCTATAATTTTAAATCCATATTTTTCATTTCTCATTTCCTTACCATACACGTTTCTATTGTTGAAAACGAACAACTACGGCTGTACAAATCTCTGGATTAGTCGAGGTGCGTGTAGGATGGCTCAGATGCCGAATATTAGCCAAAAAAAAAAAAGCAACTATGGATTAACTCATATACAAGGGAAGTATTCATAATTAGGTATCAAAAATGCATACCTAATGTGATGTTATTGCCACCTTGTCCCTGCCAAGTAATAGTCCAACCTCCACATTGATAACCCAAATTGTGGGCATGACTGCCTGCAACTAAAATCTTTGATGCCTTTTTAGGAAGAGGTAGTAAGGGAGGTTCATTCTCCTTGCCATTTTTCAGGAGCACCAGTGATTTTCTCACTGCTTCTACTGCCAATTCCCTGTGAGCCTGTTGAATGAGTTAAAAAAATTATCATCTTCAGATAATAATGCTAAAATGTAGCTTTATG
>MKEJ01008846.1:0-10112 GCA_001753735.1 Embelia ribes
TTATCTTATGTTCTTAATTTTTCTATCTTATATCCAAGTAGAAAATATTTTTTTTAAAATTATAGTATATGGTAATTGTGATTTATTTTATATTCAAAATTCAAAAAATTTCTTTCATTTTTTTAGTAATTATCTTATACTCTTATCTATTTATTTATAATTTAAAATGCCATAAAAGTTTCTAAAATTTTAGTTATTTTTTGTAATAAAGCGTAGACTATTTTACTAAATAAATGTTATATAAATTATGACTCTTTACTCAAATAATTTAAGTGAGTGAAATTAGAAAAAGAATAATTGGTTGAGAATTTTGGGGAGAGAGTGAATTGAGGTGAGTTGAATTCTTACATGTGATTGTTAATGGTTTATGGTACTTCAACATACTAATACATATATTTTTACTTTTCAAAAGTACATACATATTTTTGTTATGCATAATAAAAAAATCCAAAAATATATACTGTAAAAATCGTCAGTATTTTTAGGTTTAAAGTTTTAAATTTTTTTGGGTAATTTTTAAAGTTTGAAAATTATTTTTGCAGAAGTTGTTGCCAAACAGGTTTTCATATACAGAAAATGGAGCTATGAAAAAATCTCAAATGCCATATATGGAAAACTAAAAAGTGAAATACTACCAAAACGGGGCCTAATTTTGAGGGGTTTTTTTTTCTTTTGTAGTCATGGCACACTTAAACGTAATAAATAATAAAGCTTGCCTATTATGTCAAATTTAATCAAGAGTAAGAGATAATTTTTATTGGTGTGTAATTATGAAAAATATAGAGACAATTATATATAGAATTGAAAAGTCTTTCACAGTAAATATAAGTAATATCAAATCAAATCTATACGAAAGCGATTGAATCAAATCATATCATCTAATTTATAAATAATAAACATAATATTTTTCTGGAAATATAAATCAATAATATCAATTTTAAATTTATTTTAACTCTCCCATCAATATGAACATTTAGGGAATTGGAATATCCATCTTACACACTGAAATCTTCATTTTTCAATCTTTTAGCCTTGATCATAATAAGTTGATAATAACACAATTTAAAGAAATTTACCACACCTACAATAGGTCGAGATGGACAAAATAATAACAAAATAAAGTAGGGAACCGATAATAACATGGCTAATAAAAAATGTTACCCCAAGATTTATTTTTAAATTAAAAAGAGTTATTTTTATGATAACAAAAATTGTAAAAAATATACAAGTATTGTATTATTCTTTGTACTAACAATTTTATCTAGTGTTGCATGTTAAAATGTTGTACAACATTCAAAATGGATAAGAAGTTCATGGTGTAAAATGAATTCAAAAAGTTATAGCTCGAGTCAATTTTCCATATTGAATTTTAGCGTGTCCCACGATCGTCCAAAGATTATGTGTCGCTGGACATGTTACCAGATCTAAGATGGCAGTTCTAGTTTGAGGACCAAGGTGTAAAAAATTCTATATTTTTTCTGTTGTTTACCATTTTAGAGTTATCGGACAGTCACCGAATAGGCCACTCAAGGGCATCGGATGACAGAAAATCTATTTTTTTTTCTATGGCTACGATGACTCGTGAAACGCTTCAATGTTGAGAGTGGGGGACATGCTGCAACCCCTAGGCACGGTCATGTCTCACCTAAGAACTATTTAAACACTTCAACAAGTCCAAGACAAGTGGTTCACTCATTCAAAGTAAGATCCGAAGTTCAAGATTCAAATTTGAGTACTATTTATCATCTTCCTCGCTAGTTTAACTTCAGTGTCTTGCAAATATTTTAAGAACCCCTCTCCTTTGAATTATCATTTGTATAAACACGTTATAATTTCATTTTTAAGGTTTCGAGTGAGGTTATTTGATTTATAATATATCATTGTAATTTTGGGAGTAGTCTACAAACTCCCAATTTGCTTGAGAGAGTTTTGTGTAGTTTTGAGATGTATTACACTCGATTTGTGAGAATAAGCTCGAATTAAAAATTTTGGAATCTCAAGATGTAACGGTTTCAAATAGCACCCAATATACAACTTGGTAACGGTCTAGTTTATAATCCGAAACTCTAACCGATACTTACATATTGCTAAATTGCTAGCACCACATTGCTTTCAAATGGAAAACCACATTGTCACGCTACAGGAGCAAAAATAAATTCTAGCATTTCGAATATATATACAAAAATACACATCAATGTTTCATATGTGTATACTGTTAGTTTACTTCATTTATAACAACTTATAGAGTAAATTCTTTGGTAAAATGTTTTCATGCAATTATTTATTATTTCTTATTTTCTGGGTGTTTAATAGTCTCAAAATTCTATTTGAAAGACTGAAATATCTTTTACCATTGATTGAACCTAAAAAACTTTAATTCAAAAAATTTCTCACACAACTAGATTTGTGATTTACTTATTCGCACGGATTTTCCTCAGTTTGGAGATTGTAATTACGAGTAAAATTTATTTTCTTTTCCAAATATCTCAGCTTAACAAACATAGCAATACAAATACATTTTTTCTTTATCTTGATTTAAATGTTTGATGTACAAAATCGTATAACAACAAAATGAAACTTAACAGTAGGATATAGGAGCCAACTTCCATACAAGACATTGAAATAATACAAAGGTTCATCTTAGCCATACATTTTAAATAGGAATATTCTTAACCATTGATTAAAATTAGTTAAAAATTGCAAAGTGGTTTTGAATTTTCAACATGGTTTCGTAGGACACTTCTAGTGCAAATTTTAAGTAGTATTCTTGTATCAATACAAAAATATAATTTCTTTGTACTTAAGCCTATTCCTGGGATAATGAGTTTTGAATTTTCCCTACATCCTTGGGAATTAACACTTTAAAGAAAAAAATAATAATTTATATGCACGTATATATCATGCAATTTGATCCTATTTGAGTTTTGTAGGTTGCAATACTGAAATTTTGGAACTTGCATACATATGATCATTTTCAGTTGATGAAGAATTTTGGTCACCACACAATCTTCCATTCCTAGAACTAGCCAATCTAATCGGATCCGGGGACTGATGAGGGTGTTGGCAATTCCTGTATGGTACATGCGGGTTATTGGTTTTTAAATTAAAAATTAAAATTAAATAAATTTTTTTATTTAAATTTTTTTGTGAATTCATATATTTAATCTTAGTCGCTGATTTAAAAATCAATAGCCCGGATATGCATGGTATGAACTACTTAACACCTCTGCCAGGTAGCCTACCCCTTTCCCTATCTAATTGTAATTTTCCAACCCAATCCACATAATTAATGGGATAATAGCTTATAACACGGTTAAAAACGGGTGTAAACCACATAAACTTAATCTAATATAAATAATTATAAAATTACAGCTATAATTTTTTATTACTAGATTTTGTTTCTGTGGCTATAAATTATCACCTCACGGTTATACCATTTTTATTTTTTATTAGGGGCTCCTACTCATAATTAATATAAAGCTTTACAAGATATTAAGAAACTTTTGTAATTTTATGAGATATTTTTCCAATGTCCGCTCAATCCTCTAGTATACTCCCAATTTTTGGGATAAAACTCCCCTCCCCGTCAGTTTGAGGGGGCGTATTGAGATAGAGAATCGTGATCTCGGGTGATTGGTTTACATAGTTACCTAATCTGTTATAATTAATGTAATTGATTGTAATTGCTTTTTTGTTTCCTTTTTTCTTGTAATTACTTATTTGTTTCCTTTTCTCTTGTAATTACTTATTTGTTTCCTTTTCTCTTGTAATTGTACTTGTAATTGGTAACTATATAATGAATACAATATCACCCATTATGAGTGAGTTCTCTATTATTCTTCTTATCTCTACGAGGTAATCAGAGTCTAATCCTAAGAACCTACGTTCTTTTTTTTCATGGCCACCATCACCAACCCAACTCCCGCTGACCCTACCGGGGAGTCCTCCACCACCGCTGCTGAAGGTGGCCAGCCCGCCCATCTCACGGGTGGCGCCACCGTCACCTCCTCCTCCGAAGTTCTTCGTCTGCGACACATAATTATCCTAAAACTCACCTGCAAAAATTATCCTTTGTGGAAGATGCAGATGGTTTCATACCTGCGTAGTCACCAACTCTATGGGTTTCTTGATGGGTTGAAGGTCTGCCCTCCACTGCATACTCCTCATCCCGTGGTATGGTTACAACAGGATAATCTCATTTTATCGGCCCTTATGTCTACTTTATCGGAGGATATTCTTCCTCATATTGTGGGTGTTACTACATCCCGTCAACTTTGGGATAAATTAGAACGCAACTTTGCCACCAACTCGCGCCCTGATATGACCCAAACAAGACTCAAGTTGGCCTATGTGAAAAAGGGCAATGTATTTATTGATCATTATGTCATTAAGGTAAAGGAACTTGGTGCTGACCTAGCCGAAATTGGCGCACCACAAAGCGAGTCCGACCTTATTACCTACCTATTGAACGGGTTGGACTCTTCGTATGACTGCCGTGGTTACATCCCTTACCACACACCTTGGTGAACTCACCATGAATGACGTTTATGTGCACTTCACTTATATGGAAGGTCAGATTGAGCAGAATTTGGTCCCGGTTGATGTACATGGTCTACCTTCCGCCAACACCATATCTTTTTTCGGCTTTCCTATGTCTGCTGGATCATCGCCCCGCCACCAGCCGTAACACACCCACCTGCCATAGTTGGCTCAACTGCTTCGCGGCAACCACTAGCTCAGTCGGGGCTCTCGGGGGGAATGCATAAGCGGGAATAGGGGGGCCCACACCCTATATTTTGTCATTTATGTCGTAAAACGGGCCACTATGCTTCTGTGTGCCCTCACCGCTTTGATTGCTCGTTTCAAGGTGGAGTTTCTCAGCATCCTAGCTCTTATTTTCAGGGGGTGCCTCAGCCTCCTAGATCATATATGGGTGCTCCGAGCCTATATTATACACACGCCGCTTTTGCCCCGCCCCACCTCGACACTTGATATCATGATTGGGGTGCCACTAATCACGTTACTAATGACTTGCGCAACTTGAATCTCAATACGACCCCTTATTTTGGATAGGAACAACTTCATATTAGTGATGGTTTAGGCTTACCTATTGCTCATACCAGTTCTTTGACTTTATCTTTTCCTCATACTTCCTTTACATTGTCAAATATTTTACATGTACCTACTATTGCCAAAAATCTCTTGTCTATTAGCCAATTTATTAAAGATAATAATATTTTTGTTGAGTTGCATTCGGATTATTTTTTTGTGAAGGACGAGAGTATGGGGACCATACTATACTAAAGACGATGTGAAGATAACCTATATCCTTTCCTCCGAAACCCTCCCTCTACGAGCTTTGGTAGTATCCATGTTCCGTTAGATATTTGGCACTCTTGCCATGGACATGCATCTTATCCGACGATCCAAGCTATTATTTCTCGTTTTAAGTTAAATAGTACAAATAAGCATTTACATGTGTTTGCGACGCATGTCAACGAGCTAAAAATCACCAACTCTCTTTCTTTGTTTCATAAACTATTTCTAATTCTCCATTTGATTTACTATTTCTAGATGTTTGGGTCCCTTCCCCATATTTATCAATAAAGGATTTTGTTATATATTGATTATTGTTGGTCATTACTCTCGTTTTACTTGGATTTTTCCCCTTGTACTGAAATCTGATGTTTGTAGTGTGATTCAACATTTTAAATCCCATGTAGAATTGCAATTTAATAGCAAAATAAAAAATGTTCAAACAGATTAGGGTGGGGAATTTCATGCCATAAATCCTATTTTTAACTCACTTGGTATTATTCATCGTCACCCTTGTCCCCATACTCACCAACAAAATGGCATAGTAGAACAAAAACACCGCCACCTTATTGAAATAGGCCTTGCCCTTTTAGCTGATACTCATCTTTCTACAAAATATTGGGCCGATGCCTTCGACACAACCTGTTTTCTTCTCAATCGTCTACCTTTACATGCACTAGGTAATATTTCACCATTTGAAAAATTATTTTCCAAGCCTCCCAATTATACTTTCTTTTGCACTTTTAGTTGTGCTTGTTGGCCTTATATTCGCCCTTATAATAAACATAAAATGGATTTTCGTTCCACTTTATTTGTCTTCCTTGGATATAGTCCTTTGCATAAAGGGTATCGCTGTCTTGATTTTATTTCCGGTCGTAAATATATTTCCCGCCATGTTATTTTTGATGAGACACATTTTCCTCTCTCCGAAATTGCCACTTCTTCTTCAAGTTCTGGTGCCGAAATTCACTATACCACCCTTCTATCGCACCTCAATATTTTACCTTCACCCCAACCCCTACCCAGTTCGACAACCCCACTGCCTAATCCCACGTACTCGCCATCCAGCCTCGCCCTGGTGCCCCAATTGCCCCACCTGCCCACCACCCCAGTAGTCCCCGAACCTATCTCTGATGGCCCCAGCCCATCCTCGAACACTTCCTTGTCCGTGCAGCGTATGGTTCCTCAGGCTCCACCTTTGCAACATCCGATGCTAACTCAAGCAAAGAACAACATTTTGCACCCTAAGATTGCTACTAATGGTACAATCAGGTATCCTCTTTCTCATGCTCTTTTGGCTTCTTATTCATCTTTACCTACAGGACCTACTTGCTATGCATAGATCTTAAGGATGACCATTGGCATCTCGCGATAAATTCTGAGTTTGATGCCCTTATGCATAATGGAACTTGAACACTTGTTCCTCCTCCCGCTAATTAAAATATTGTTTGATGTAAATGGGTTTTTAAACTTAAACAAAAGGCCGATAGCTCCATTGACAGTTACAAGGCTCGATTGGTAGCAAAGGAGTTTCATCAACAACTTAGTCTTGATTATGATGAGACGTTCGGTCCTGCAGTCAAGGCTACTACCATACGACTCATTTTATCTCTTGCAGTTTCTTGTAACTGGACGATTTAACAAATAGATATTTTGAATGCCTTTCTGAATGGGTTCGTATATGAGGATGTGTATATGCATTAGTCACCAGGGTTTGTTCACTCTCAGTTTTCGGATTATGTATGTAAACTTCAAAAAGCCATATATGGTCTCAAATAGGCTCCACGGGTTTGGTTTGCTCGTTTAGGAGCCAAGCTTATCTCTTTTGGCTTTGCTAACTCCTCGGCTGATTCTTCTCTTTTTATTCGCCGACAGGGATCTCATGTTGTTTTGGCTCTTGCTTATGTCGACGATATCATTATTTCAGGTACCTCCTCTACTGATATTTCACTGGTGATTCGCGATCTCGATGTTGATTTCATTGTGAAGTCATTGGGTGCCTTGCATTATTTTTTGGGTGTTGAGATCTCTCACACTTTAGTTGATTTTCATTTGTCTCAACAGCGATATATTTTTAATTTCTTGAAGCGTACTAATATGGTTGACACAAAACCTGTGGGTACTCCTATAGCCTCTTCGACAAACTTGATTGTTGCTTCAGGACCCTTATTTGAGAATCTACCCTTTATCGGAGTATTGTTGATTCCTTAAATTATTTATCCTTTACGCGCCCCGATGTATCCTTTACTGTTAACAAATTATGTCAATTTATGCATGTTCCACACCAGGATCATTGGGTGGCGGCTAAGCGCCTTCTGCACTATCTCAAGGCGACGACATCGCATGGCCTTCTTATTTCTCCTGCGCTTATATGTCAGCTTCATGCCTATTCCGATGCGAATTGGGATGGGGATCCCTTCGACTGTCGGTCCACTACTGGCTGCTACGTTTTTGTTTTTTTTTTTACTCTAATTTGATTTCTTGGAGTAAGCAACATATTGTGGCTCGTTTAAGCATGGAAGCTGAATATCGTGTTGTTGCTGGGGTGGTTGCTGAGGTCCAATGGCTCACTTATCTCTGCCGTGATTTACAGTTGCCTTTATCTATTCCTCTAGTCATTTAGGGTGATAACGTCGGCGCTACCTACCTCACTGCAAATCCTGTTTTTCATGCTCGGATGAAACATGTTGAGTTGGATTTTCACTTTGTTTGAGAACGGGTTGCTAATAAAAGTATATAGGTTCGCTTTGTCACCTCCAAGGACCAACTTGCAGATGCCCTCGCTAAACCTCTTAGATCACCGCGATTCACTCTTCCTCGTAGCAAGCTTTGTGTCGCTCCCTTCCCCGTAAGCTTGAGGGAGCGTATTGAGATAGAGAATCGTGATCTCGGGTGATTGATTTACATAGTTACCTAATCTGTCATAATTAATATAATTGATTTTAATTACTTATTTGTTTCCTTTTCTCTTGTAATTACTTATTTGTTTCCTTTTCTCTGGTAATTTTACTTATAATTGGTAACTATATAATGAATACTATATTACTCATTATGTGTGGATTCTCTATTATTCTTCCTATCTCTACAAAATCCTTCCCAGATCATGAATTAGTTTTATATAATGAACTATTCATATATATATATATACACACACTCTTTTTTTGATGGTTTACTTTTCTACAATATTATTACATGAATATGAATTAGCAAAAATGCACAGTAAGTATACTACAAAGGTAAATTGTTAAAAAGTACATAAATTTTGAGTGACATGTGAAAAGGTATTTGGTCATAATAGCATAAAAATTTGCCCATATTTGCTTATTCAGAAATATGATTATAAGCAAAACAATTTTTTTTTACCTTATCCTTGTATACGTGTGTGTCTTTATACAAAGACTCCCGCATTGCGAATTTTGAAAATTTTGATATAGACACTCTTTAATAAGTATTCTTGTCAACAATTCAAAACTAAACAAATTTATATTTCAAAACCAAATAGATTTATATTTGAATTTAATTTTAATATAGCGATAATATATAAATTTTCAAATACCATTAGGCTTGGATGAACAACAAATATTCATTTGTGGTGGTTCCAATATATAGAAATAGACATAGAATATTTATCGATAATATATGAAATCGTTACATCGATAATAGATAAAAAAGAAAAAATTAACTCTTTATGTATATAACTAAAAGCATTTCTGTATCTCCTCATTATGATGTAGTGAACTCTAGCCTTGAGCGCGCATCATATGTGAGTTAATGGTAACACAATAAATACGTAAGTGAATAGTAACACAATAGTTCTGAGGCCTAGTTTGGCATTGTTTTTGGGAGAGAGGGATCTACTCTTAATAAGTAGCAGCATCATGTAATTCGACTTTTCATCATTTGGTGCGGTAGTTCCATCCAACAGTAGAGAGCTGAGTTGTAGAATCTTGTTTATTGTGAGAAACAACATCCTTGTGTCCTTATTTTTGTCCTCCTGCTTTTTTTCTTTTTTTTCTTAAATATAAATTTAATTATTTGGTAAATAGTAAAGCATTTAATTTTTATAATTTGCTGCTATTTTTATTGGTGCTTTTAGAAGCAGGCTTAAGTATACTTTTAAAACTTATTTTTGTTTTTCTTATCATTAATTACCAAACTAACCTAAAACATATTAATTCAATTCCCATAATACCTATTTTTATTTTTTTATAATAAAAATATAATTTTATCAAAAAACATACTCGGTCCATAAATTATTGCACAATATGTTTTTTTAGGAGATTTGAATTATAATAATTTCATATTTAAATATAATAAAAGTATCAACTTTATATTTTTCAATATAAGATAAGGGTAAATCTGACTTCTTTGTTAAATTAAAATATCAAATTATTATATTTTAAATTTTCTTAAAAAACGTGATGTACAAGAATTTATGGACGGAAGAAGTATTCCTTGTTGGAGCAATTTTTTAAATTTATTTATCAAAAATTAAAATTTTATCTTTTAAAATTAATTTTCAAATGTAATTTTAAAAAAATGAATTTTTTGAAGGTCAATAGCATTTTCAAACTGGACTTAAAAATAATGAGTAGGTCAAATTTGACCAACTTTTACTTTCTCTATCTTTAATGTCAAATGATCCAATTTTAGTACGTAATTCAAGCTTTGAATATTTTCAGCCTTCGCCGTTTTCATGGTTCAGAATCCACTCAAAGGATGGCCCATGATTAAAACATTTCACCAAGGTTTTCAAAATCGGACCGGTCATTGAACCGGTGAAGGCAATGATTCAA
>MKEJ01008852.1:0-10546 GCA_001753735.1 Embelia ribes
TAAACCCGTATTAACCTGCTTATGAATAATTATTTTGTACATATTTTTATTAATTCAATTATTTTAATGAGTAAAATTTAGAAAATAATTAATTGTCGTGACTTATTTCTAGCAATAATAGAATGTAAAAATATGAAATTACAATAGTGAGAAATTTCATTTCTTTATCTGTATAAGTAATTAATTACTTATATTTCATCATGTGTTAATAAAAAAATATTTGTATAAATATGCAAGATCTAACATGGAAAGGAAAAATGAGCACTAATTAGAGTACGAGAAAATATGGAAGGTAGGTTAATCTTTTTCGATAATAGTCAAAGTTAAATGTTGATATGGGAGCAAATTGTAATTTCATAAATCTCAGGGGGTCGATTGTAATCATCAGAAACCTCAAGGAGGAAAGTATAATTTACTCTTTCTATATGCGAGAAGATAGATATCAATTACTTGAGACGGTCATCATGAATGTTTTGTAAGTTGTCGAATCGTGGTGACGAATGGTACCTAAAATGTAACTAGGGGCGCTAGTCATCAGTATGTTTAGACAACTAATTTTTGAATCAGTAATTAAGATTAAATATATAAATTATTTTAAAAAAAATTTAAATAAAAAAAACAACCCCCCTGCCGAATATTGCTAGGTCAAGTAAAATGTATCCAAATAGATGGATTTTCAACACTAGCATCATCTCATTTTTCAAAAGTCAAAAGAGAGGATTGATTGCCGATTAATATGAAAAGACTAGCAGTTCTAATGGAAATATGCTGTCTAGTAATAATATTGGGCAGTTATTATTCAATATATTCGAACAATTAATTTTAAATTAACAGTTGAAATTTAGTATTAAATTTTTAAATTTTTTTTTTTATTTAATCTCAACTTCAGATTTAAAAATTAATGGTGCCGATATGCTAGAAAACCTCTCAGGTCATAGTCCCAACTCATCAAATTTGACATATTGATTTTAAAATGTGTGATTGAGGTTATAAAAATAGGACATTTATAAAATTTATTTGAAAAAAATTAATTTAATTTCAGTCATTGATTTTAAAATAAACAGTCTAAATTTATTGGATAGGTCTTGGATTGGACAGGTCCATGTTCTGAATAATATAAGTCAAAAAGAGGTTGTAGACGTGTTAACCTCTATCCCAATTCATGCACTCAGCTTCCTTTTGTTTAAAACTCAAAATAGGAACAAAAACCAAAAACGATAACAATAACAGAATTGGGAAATATGATTTTATTTGGATATATATATATATATCATAAAAGTGTTACAAAACTTATTCAAAATGCGTATAGAAAGTATAAAATTCTTTAATTCAACTTTTGAAAATGTTATTCAAATTTATAATACTGTAATATTTGTACGTGTATACTAGAGTTTCAACACTTTGCCTGAAGAAACTGGTCTTAATTCAAGGGAATGGTAGAAAAAGTATTTTCTTGTAAAAGTGCTTAAAAAAATCATAAAAAAATCACTCACAATTTTTTTTAATGATATTTATTGGACAAGCTTGTTACAAGTTTTAAAAAAACATGAGCTTTAGTTTCGTAATTGTATTATGAATATTTCCTAATCGTTTTAATCATTGCCCATACAAATCCCTAACCTAATTTCTCAATCGTTTTCTCCATGTTTTTCTCCAAAAATTTTTGACCTAAAACACTTTCATGGTAACTGTTAGAAATCGAATATTCAAATGACACCAAAGTTTGAACAAAACAATGGTAAAAGCACCTCTGGATTTAATTTTCAAAGATAATGTTCCATCTGTGATTGAATAATTGAATGATTTGATTTGTCACATAATTATAGGTAATTTTAAATTTAAATTTTGAATTAAGTAAAAATAACTAAGTTTACCCGTATTAATCTTTGAACTGACTTTATCCTAATAAGTAGAAAATGACACTAAAAGTGATTCCCTTTATTTTGTAATGATTGTATATTTCTAAAATAAAAATCTTCAATTATTATATATATATATATATATATAATGCCCCTTTATATTAGAGCATTCACAACAATCTTTTTTATTTAATTTATATATTTCACTGTATAGAAACATATTGCATCTAATAAAAATTCATATTTTAGAAATCATCTACATTAATCTTTTTGAATTTATTAAAAATTACTAGAATAATTATATATATTATAATAAAATATAAAATTTAACATACTTAATCTTAAGCAATATTTTAAAAATTTGTTGGAAAAAAAATATTTAATTAATAAAAATATAGTGACTAGTAAATTTTTCCCTTAAAACATGTAATGTATCGTTTCTATCATTTATAAGGACCGATGAAAATGCTCAGGTGGAAGAATCTTGAATGAATAAGACTTGAGATTAATAATAATGACAATAACTACATCCATACAATATTACAAAAATTATGTGACATGTAATGTTACTTTTTATTTTTGAACGAATTAAATCTAATAGCCAAAATTTAAAGTAATTTATAACTTAAAAAAATATTTATTAAAATTTGAGTCTTTCGATCTAATCTTACTGTTAAAAAATGAACAGTTATATACTGTAACCCACCCACCCACCATAGCAATCTTGTCTCCGTAAAACTAGCAAAAAAGGATTTCAAAATTGAAAGGCTATAGTTGCATATGATACGTCTTGGAAAGTGGCGAAGCCGGGAATTGAAAATTGAAACGGATGTAAGAAGTGATTCATGAACATCGTAGAAATTGATAAAAGTGGATTGAACCTCGGTTAGGGAGGAAGCTAAAATCATACACAAAAAATATTTATACTAAAATATTACATATCAAATCAATTTTTTGAAATAAGGATTTATTCCTAGTAACCCATCCAATCAACGTGCATGCGACGGCTGTGTCATATAGAAAACATTGGTAAAGTTTTAGATTAACTTAACATATAATAACATAAACTATTTAGTGGTTGAAGTTTTTGTTGAATTTAGTGGCTTGATGAGTTGCTTTTGTGGTGTGTACTTGTACAAGCCCTTGAAAAAACACTATAGCTTGACAAACAAGATTGTCTAAGGAATCAAATTCTTCATAATGAAAAGATTGGATTAAGTTTTAGAGAGCATCTTTTTTAAAAGCAAGTTGGCTTTAATTTGGATGTATTTTGATATTTTTTTTTATATTTATTTTTTCAAGTAATGATATTCATCGGCTCATCCAGGAAAAAAGGCATACTCTAAATAAATGATTTTTTTTAGATCATTCTAGTAAAGTCCAAGTATTTCCGGAATCTATTTTTTTCAACACTTTTTTAAATCTAAAGAGTGGGCATAGAATAATAGAGATGCCAAGGCGCGTTCAAAGACGAATAATAATAAGAGAACAAAAACCCATGAAAGAAAGCTTTTTAGATATTGAAAAGGGTATACACATGAGAAATGTGATATAGAGCATCTATGTTAATCTTATAAAGCCTATATGTATAAGATCACATTCCCATTGAGGGTACGAGGACTGTTATTGACTAGCCAAGAATATTATTAATTATGCATTGGGTTTGTACTATATATATATATTGAGAAAGATGGGATGAGATTTTTTACTCTTTTTTTTTTTAAAGTAAAAAAGTGGATTACTCCTTACAATATAATTAACGTTATATATTTGTGATGTGCCACGCATATTTCTGATCCGTCAGCTTAGCCTCAATAAATTGCTCCAAGTCTCTTACTTAATAATATACACTAGACCAAAATAAGTTAATAACAAACAATATTGAAATGTTTTCCGCCTAATTGTCGGTCACCGGATCACGAAACAAGAGCAAGTGTAGAACTTTGAGAGCGTCAAATTCAAAAGACCCTTGAGGCAAAGATACATGAAAGCAAACGTTGCTGGGGAACTAGAAAAAAAAAGCAAGAGCACGTGCACCCCTCAGAATAAATAACCTAACTAGGCTCCAATAACAATAATTGTAGTTAATATAACCACTAGGAAAACCTCAAAACTTTTCAAAAGAGTTCCATCTAACTTAACAAAATTTGTACTAATTATTGTAACTCGACCCTCATACACAATTACATACAATAGAAGTATATATATGCATAACATATACTGTATTACCTAATCAGAAATGTCACACTAATGACTTTACAATCCAAATTATAAAATAACATAATGTAGAATGCTGGAAATGATCGTGTCGGTCAGTCCGTTTTGCTGAATGAGTATGATTAACACGCTTCATTTTTTATTAGGGCTCATAACAAAATCCAACAGAAAAAGTAGGATCTACCATGTGAAAGGGACAGTTACTAGCATAGTTCATTACAGAATTAAGCACCCATTTGGATTTTCGTCGCTAAATAACTCAAGCGAATCCGGCGACTTCCTCCGATAATACTCTGAATCTGACGGTGGAGATTCCACCTGCGGGCCATTATAAGCGTAACCATAAGAGCGCCGTGACGGTGAGGTATAATATGGGGTAGTGTGGCTAATATTGGTAGGATACGAAGGCGGTGGAGGTGCGGAATAGTACGATGTGCTATATCCTGTGGTAGGGTGAATTGTATTGTAACTTACGGGATACATTGGCAATGGTGTTGGCACTGGCACTGGCATTGGCGTTGGCACTGGCACTGGTGATGGTGCCTGAAAATGTGTCGGAAACTGATGGTATCCGTGATGAGGTGGAGGGCCAAGATTCATTGGAGTTGGGCTGGGCTGATGATCTTGCGGTAAAGTGCCCATTGGCCCTCCGCCACCCGTTGGTTCTACTATAGTCACAGTCTTTTGCCCTTTCTTTTTCTTCTTTTTACGCTTACCACCACTCCCTGTTTTCTCCGCAAAGCCTCCATTTCCGGCCACAGGTGGCTGATAACCTGTTCCGCCGGTGACCACCACTGCTGCTCCTCCAAATATTTTTCCGGTGGGGTCTACTTGTTTTTGCGCATCAGGGGCGCTATGGTCATTTTGTTCATCATCCTCGTCGTCCTCTTCTTCCTCGGAGGTGCTATTGCGCTCGGTCTCTTTATTCTTCTTCTTTGATTTTCGTGACTTTTTCATTTTCTGCTCAGGGGCAGGTTCGGGCCAGAGTTCGGCATGTTTACCGGATTTGAATGGTGGAAGTATAAATAAAGTAATTTGTCATGCCAGCCCGATGATGACTTTTTGTTGCTTTAAGTCGATATTAACGGTGTATACGAACTAGATAACAATTGCGTAAATGTTCATGTAAAAATACGTGACCATGGTGTGTTCCAAACGAGCTAAACAACATTTTTATTTTATTTTTTTGCCAATTACCTGAATTCTAGTAGCTACTTTATGCAAGGTTTTCAATTTATAGGTACAACTATTATTCTACTAAGGTTCATTTGGTGTCATTTGACAAATTGTTATTATGTTGTGCATTTACAGTTTCTGATATTGTAATAAATATTCGGAAACATAATTTCTACAGACATTCCAATTTTGAAAGAGAGGTGATATTTCAACCTATAACATTTACCCAATTCTCTTACCTGCTGAGTCGTTGACATGACAAGAATAATATTTGAATGTGATTGGTTTCTAGAAGTATTGCATTAATAACTCATTTAAGATTTCTCTTGCCACGTCAGTAAGTAAAAAAATTGAATGTAAATTTCAGATGGGAGTAGCATTACTTATTTTCGAAAAGTTATATAATTAATTAAGCTCCGTTTGCGCTTTTTGTGTGTGTGTGTGTGTGTGTGTGTGGGAAAATTGTTATGAAATAGAAAATTATTAAATGCAGGAGCAAAGAAAATATTCCGATAAATGAAGGAGAAGTGCCTATTTGCAAGTTTTTTAAATCTTATTTTTGTAATGAATTCGTTAAACATGTCATCCTAAATATTTTCTATTTCAAATGCAGGTGTTTTTCTTTTCTCACCTTATGTATTTGTGCACTATATATATACACAAAAAATGGTATATACAAAGATAATAAATGGAAATTCATTTTACAAATATCACCTTCAATAGCATGAAGAATTTTGTTCACTTTCCTTTTGCAGCCTTCGCAGTGTATAGAGACTTTCAACACCCATATCTGTCAAATTAAAAACAAATTTCAAAAAATAAAAAGGCTAATGGGTAAACAATAGGTGAAAATGAAACAAATTTTGGTATTTTTGGTTGTTAAAATTTACCTTGTAAGTGAGGGGCTCAAAGGGCTCTCCTTCCGATGCCATTACATGTATAAGAAAAATGGATTTGAGAGATTTATGAAATAATGGAAGAGAAAGAGAACATGGAATAAATGGCCTAAAGAAAAACCAAAAGGTAAAGATGCTTCGAGCGTGTATGGCTTTATCAAATGCTTAAAAGATAAATAAAAATAGACAATTTTTACATTTTTTTTTTATGTGGAGAATCCTCTACTAGCATGATGTGATAGGGTTATAACATAATCAGAGGTCCTACTAATTCCGAGGCACAATTTTAATTCTTAATTTTAAGATGCAAATGATTTGAGTTGTATTTAAGTTTGATTTGGACTTATTCATTTAATAGATGAATTGAACCTAAGCAACAAAATAGGACTTATTAGATAAATAAATCGAATTTGAACAATTTTCTACTTGACTCGTTAAGGGTTTAGACTTGTTTAATTCATATATTAGTATACATATATTTCAAAATAGAGATGTTAATTTACGTACATATATTTCAAAATAGATATGTTAATTTACGTACATATATTTCAAATTAAATATATTAATTTAAGTGCATAGACACATATAGTTTAGAGTGAATCTAATAAATTGAGAAAAACTTATCTCATTACCATAATGATGTATTTTTTTGAATAACTTTACCCTTTCATATTTAAAAGATTTTAAGAAAAAAATTATAAAATGTGGTAATTATTTGATATATCTATTGGTATGTGGTTGTTAGTTGACGATTTTTATAAGAGATTCAATTTAATGATATTGGTTTTAGTATTTAATTGATAAATAATGTGTGATATCTATCGATTTAAAAAAACTAAAATGTTTATAAATAAATTCGGGCTCGTATGAGCTAACCCTGTACAAAATTATGGTTAATTGAATAAATGAATTGAGCCTAAGCACAACCTCTAAATAAACAAGTCGAGCTTGAGCAGGCCAGAGCTCAGCTTGACTCCGCTCATTTACAAATCTACTTAATTCTTTTATGCAGTTTGATGGAAATTGTTTCGAATAAGATGGTGTAAGATGAAAATCTAAGTATTTTTGCATATACATTGTTGGATCCGTTGTGCATTTATACAGTGAAATTATTATAAAAAATTAATTATTACCGAATTAAATTGGTAATATAAAATACTGCTAATAAACATACAAACATTATGTATGTTGTGTACTGTACTTCTGAATGTGCAACAAAAATCTATCGCCGAAAGTTGATACCAAAAAAGATTAGTTCAGCCAAATCTGAAAAACTAAATCATATATGGATAAAAATTGTTGAAGAGTCCATGGTTTCACCACGTTCCTTTGAATTCTAAGTGTTTGCTATTCTTGCTTCTTGTGTTTAATAGGTAAAAGACTCCCAAGATACAGTGCCCAATCATGTACTCGTAAGGAAGCCATTAGCTAAGTGTAGGGGTGTGCATCGATCGGTTTGGTTCCAAACCGAACCGACCGATACACACCCCTACTAGTAAGAAATAGCTTGTGGTAAATTGAACTAATTGAAAAATATTTTCAAAATCACACCGGTTCGAACAGAAAAAAAGCAGTTTGGTTCGGTTCCAAACCGAAAACTGAATTACAAAGAAAAAAAATTACTAGAATGTTAAAACCAATGTATCTATAGTGATTCATGACCCTAATTAAAAATAAATAAATGTATTTCAAAAATAAAATCGGTTCAACCGAATCGGTATATTAAATATGAAAATTGGAACTAAACCGATACAAGCAAAAATCGGAATTTTTAATTTTACAAAACCAAACCGAACCGAAATTAAAAAAAAAAATTGAGAATGAATTCTGTTCAATTCGATTTTTTTGTTTAACCAGTATATTCACAACCCTATCTAAGTACTAGTCGGATCTTTTGTCGTACGACACTCTCTTTTGTTTATATGCACATGTAAAATTTAATACAGTATTTTTCTTTAAAAAAATTATGAATATTGGAATTTATAAAATAAATCCAGACTTTAGCAAATCTGAATTCTTTACAAATGTTTTAAAAAATAAATGGTTAGACTGATGATTTTATATACCTCCAAAACCCGCAAATAGATATATTTAAGAAAAGAGGGTGTAATTGTGAAAATACAACTTTATGGCGTACACACCATTCCAGGAAAAAAAAAAACCGGCAATTCCAACGCAAGATGTCGTCCCTTGGATTTTTAAGAAATACTAGGAAAGCATCACGTGCATTTTTCAAGATACTAAGTAGCAAGTATATATTTTACTCATCGTATTTCAATATACGGTTATATTGTCCGAAAAAAAATTACAATTTTTCAATTAGACCTTGATAATAATATTTGTGATTGAGATTAAGTTTTTTTTAACGAATATTATGAATTTATTTCTTTCATAACTTAGTATGAGTTTACTTTTTTCATAACTTTGTAAAAACAAAAGAAAAAACATTTGGATCATAGTTACTCATATCTTCAATTGTTTCTCTAAATGATAGATAAATCTTGTAATAATGCATGGAAATAACTATTGTATTCAAATTTTGAAAGATTAAAAATCCTATTAACAATAATAAAAATGCTTATTGTATAAAAGCAAATTTTATTACAAAGGTAGAAATTAAACAAATTGCAACACTGCTATTATAATATAAATAGTCAATGATTCAACAACTATTATGATATTTTGCAAATGAAAATATTTATTTTCTTAACTTTTAATTGTATTGTGCCACAACTTATAATTATTGAGTTCAATTCCTTCTATAAACAACCAAGTTGTTTTTTATTCTTCAAAATATGATTATATTTATTTGCAATTATCTAACTGCCAAATTATAAACTGATAGTTTTGGTTACATATTAAAATATGCACAATTAATCAACAATTTTTGTAAACAAATCAATGTAATGTTTCAGAATTTCGTATAATTTTTTTGCATTAATAAATGATGTTTATCTTTATTGATGTAATCGCAGTCTCATTGAATCGTATTCGTTGTTGTTGCATATTGTTGTAGAGATTTTTGGAGGTTCATTGTTAGTTAAAATTCTGTTTCTAGGCCTGAGTGCCGACACATAGGTGTTGTGTATCAGTACACAGAGAATACCGGTACCCAGGGGTTCTGTACCGGTACATAACCCCTTCATTTATTCAAAATTCACTAAAAGCCATCACAAATAAGTGTGTGTTGGCACACACCGAGTACTGTTACACAATACTTCCATACAAGTACACCTAGTTAGCATCGATAGGTCGTGGTCCCAATTATGTTTTGGCTTTTAACACATTTTCTTATTTGTCTTTTCTCATTTATTCCGAAAATTAGAAGGGGGGAGAGAAAATGTGGAGTTTTGAAGCTCAAATCTATCTCGGGAGTTGGTTGAGAGATAAAAAGTAGATTTTTGAAGTCGTAGAAGCGAGATGTACTATTTGATCCAAATTTCATCCTCTCTTTCATTCGTTTTATTTTCTCATTTTCTGTACCCATTCGGACCAAGAAAATAAAGCTTATATAAATGTTCCTTGCATCTAATAGCTACTTTTATTAGCTAGATTTGCTTCGTTTTGAGAGCCATAACTAGATCAAACTCGAGACGGAGCATTTTTTAGGTTTTCAGGAGATTTCATCTAGCTTTAGGATTCGGGTGGCTTTGAGTCTTCAACACTTTCTTGTCATTATCACAAAGACTACGTGTTGTAGTAATTTCATCAAATTTCAATCTCGTTTTAATTTTTCGATTTTCATGTCGAGCTAAACTTTGAAAGTAAAGTTGTTCATTCTCATTCTTATGCTTCGTAGTTTATTTCAGTATGTAGGCTCATCGCATTTCGGGGGTTATTACTATATGATTCGGTAGGAGTCATTTAGGGGGTTTGGGGGAGAGTTCTTATTCGTTGTTCGGTGTACATATTGGCTGTTTTCGGAGGGTATTGGAGGCTACCGTACTAAGGTACAGGCATATAATTAACTCTAATATGACATTGATATTATATTGTATATTGACATTTACGTCTCGCCTCGAATTTTCCCATAAAAATCCGGGGTTGTGAGATTGTAACAAAAGAATATAAATAAATTCGAAAGCAATAAACAATGATAATAAATACGAAAATAGGTATATAAGTCATTCATATTCTTATATGTACAATCTTCAAAATAATAATTGTAACACCTATGGTGGCAACTGCAATCCACCTCCAAAATATATAAATATGCAGTGGAAAATGAAATAAAAGTAGAAAGGCTAGCGTCAATACTACACTGTCACGCCCTGAATCCCTATAAACCCGGGGACGTGATACCTAATGAATTAAAATAACCAAATCCCACAATAGTACACAATAGTCCACCAAGTATAAAGGAATAAATATGTAAATCCCTTCCCAAACACAACTATC
>MKEJ01008863.1:0-10592 GCA_001753735.1 Embelia ribes
GCCAACCCCTTGGAGTTATGCGAAAATATTTAACAAAATAGAGACAAGGAGATTAATATAAATATTTTGCACTTTCACATTTTTGGGAACACAGAAGTTCTCAACTAATTTGGGTTTGATTTTGAGAATAAGATATGTAATTCACTGCGTATAATGATAATAAAGAATTAAAATAATAATGTGGATAATGCCATGAGCTGTAAAATGTTGTATTACATAGACATAAATATCAATGGGTAAGATTTTTCGATTGGAAAAATAGTAAACGAAACATTTCTCTTGACAAAATTGAAACAAAAGGATTGACATATAACTGGTATTGCATCTTCAAAGGATTTCCGAAAATAATTATATGCAAGTAATATTTTCCCTTTATATTCCTTTTGTTAATAGAAAGGTTTTCAACCAATTTGGATTTCACTTTGAGAATTAAGACTTGTAATTCACTATATATCATGATGAAAATGAAATATTCAAATGCATCTAATATAAACAAAATAAACATATAGACAATGCTACTAAATACATGTACACGACAAAGCTGTATCGTTCGGTATAGGATTTTCTTTCCATTTAAGGGGGCTGAAAATTTTTACTAGGGGGAGCTGGGAAGTGAGTTCAAAATTTACATATAAAATCTATTAAAATTTCAAAGGCCAGGCGACCATCATGCATACTCAAAAGAGTTTTATGCTTGGCTAAGATGCTCAGTTTTAATTACTTGTATAAATAAAAGGTACAAAAGTATCATTTTATGCTTGCCTATACTGGCGGTCTTCATAGCCTTCAAGAGAAGGCCACATAATACAAATATATAACCCCCAAGAATCTAATCCACCCTACAGAGTAAAACATTTTACCAAACAAACCGAGCCTCAATGTTTTAAAAACCACATTTGTTTATCGTCACACGGATGAGGATGATAGTGGGTAAGTTGAAACAGGCAAGGGTTATCATTGATGATCTGCCACTGTAGGTATCTTCTGCTCTTGAACAAGAGGTACACAAGGCTTCCAAATAGTTTCTTCGCCCACATCCATGGGATCAATCCCCTTGCTACGTAATTCATCTCTAATCTCATCAGCCCTATTGAATTCTTTGTTCTTCTTTGCCTCTGCTCGTTTTGCAATCAAATGGGATACATCTTCTTCAGTTAATTCAGCTCTTATTAGAGCTTTCTCCTTCAACTGCTGTAGCACCTGGCAAATAAAAGCAGCAACAGCAATAAAGATAAACATTCGGATGCATGCCCATATCTCGACCAAACCTTTCAACGAGACACTGCTGAATTATTAACAGATTTTGCTTATGCACTACTTTACCTTTCCTTCATGTTTTTGTATGGTTGCGTATCTCTAAGTGTAAAGGCTTAAAAGATGAAAGCTTTCTTCAGGAATTTCTTGAAAGATGAAAGCTTAAAGTAATCAAGTGGCACTTAAAAGATGAATCTAGGTGCATATGGTAAAAGGTCAAATAAATATAAACAGATTTGAGATGTAGGTGGTAGAAGCACAAAGTAGATGACTACTTGGGAAAAATATCAAAACTTTTTCCAACAAAACTATTTTGTTAGTACCCACACCTCGGAACCTCAGAGAAGGGTTGTTACTTAAAAGCAATAGTACACCTTATATTTGAATCCTACCGAACAACCATGTGTTCCAGAAGAACAAGCAAAACGTAAAATAGAGTAGCGTTAAGGTTACCTCTGCATAAGTCAATGAGGAAAGCAATCCAAGGACGCTCAACACTTCCTTCACTTCTTTCTGTAGATTGGTCAGGGACTGAATCATTGGCAATTGCTGTTCTCTGTCTTTCTTATTCTGAAGAAAGAATCAAAGCAAACAAAAACTTGAAGATGAGACGAGGAATTCAAGGATATTAACCCACACAAACATGTAAGTGCTTTCAGTCACATGGTCATGACTTATGTGATCTGTTTTCTTTCTCATGTTCAGGAGAAAAAAGAACCAAAGCCACCATAGCTTTTAAAAGCAGGGTTTTGATATCATCTCCAATCAAGAAGGAAAAGAACGAAGAAAACAACATTTGCAGAATCCCCGTACCGGGTGATTCATTACTAACTCCCAAAGCTATATTCTGAACATAATCCTCAACATATTTCAGCAAAGTTTCTCTCTTTAGAACCACAAAAAAAAATTAAATAAAAATAAAATAAAATAATAATAATAATAATAAAACTCCTAAGGAAAATGCAGCCTAAATGGCAACTAAAATTTACATCTGCTGTTGGGAATTGTACCTTTAGCTTTGTCACGTCCTTGTTCATTTGTTGAAAGGTTTCCTTGAGTGTAGCATTTAATATATATGGTGTGTGCAAATCATCTGAGAGTCTGGTCTCTAAATCACTGCGTAGTTTACTGATGACTTCTTTAGCAATAGGAGTAATCTGAGTTGTTTTGCCATTTGATTCAGCTCTTTCTTCGCTTGCTTGTTGAAAGGGTGATGAAGCATCTTTGTTATCTTGTAATGTCTAATAAAGAGAAACATATAACCATATTAACATGAAGAAACAACAGTGATAGGTCCGTATATAATCAATCAACTCAGAGGCTCAATCCCTGATGCTTCCCTAAATTATAGTCATCTACTTGCTACTCAGCATCCTTAATGAATGTTTCCCAAGTTGAAATAGATTTATTGGCAAGCACCTACGGTTACTGTAAAGTAAGGGTCAAATGCAAGGGTATATTGTAGTCATGGCCAAGACTTAGAATGAGGGAGTCAAAATCTCTATCCGTGTCTAAATAAGTGAGAATTATGAAGAATAATCTTTTAATAGGGTAGTCAATCAATCTGATAAGTTAGATATTTGAAGCTATTTCAACGAATATAACCAGAAATTCCTTTGCCTTGCCCAGAAAACTGTGTTCCAGATAGTACCTGATATATGTAGAAAACAGCATCTGATGCAATATCCGGCTGTGCAAGTGAGTAATTAACAGGAGACCTATAATGCGTGCTCATCAAAAAATGCCTCAATGCCAAAGGATGGTACATTTTAGTAACCTGCAGTAGAGAAGGGAAAAAAGAACAAATAAGAACTAACAATGGATGCTATACACAAGAATGTCCTTAGATAATATATATATATATATATATATATATGTGAGACATTTTTTTTTTATCAAAGAGTATGTATTTATCAGAGAAAATGTCATTAAGAGAAACCGCCATCACAAAAGAAGACACCACAAGAAAAGAGGTAAAAACGAATATGCAGGATTAATTTCATTTTACCTCACGAATTGTGAAGAAGTTTCCAAGTGATTTTGACATCTTCTCGTCATTGGCAGTAACAAACCCGTTATGCACCCAATAACTCACATTGGTCTCCAAGCATGCAGCACAGCTTTGGGCAAGCTCATTCTCATGATGTGGGAAGATCAAATCCATTCCACCACCATGAATATCGAACGAATAACCTAAATAATGAGCACTCATTGCACTGCACTCTATGTGCCATCCCGGTCTACCACGGCCCCAAGGACTATCCCAGTGTGGCTCACTAGGCTTCGCGGCCTAAAAGAAGTAAAAATTTGAAAAATATTTATGAGAGAGAGGTTGGAAAACTATATGAACAAAAAGGAAATATGCGGCCACTGGGAAGAATATCAAACCTTCCACAAAGCAAAATCAGCAGGATTTCTCTTCCTTGAATCAACAGCCACTCGTTTACCAGCTTTGTTGTCCTCTAGCCTCCGACCAGATAACTGGCCATAATTTGGTGATTCATCGACAGAAAAATAAACATCGCCTTCCACTTCATAGGCACAACCATTATTTATAATCTGCAGAAGGTCAAAAAGTCCATTGACCAGAAGATACATAAATATATGAAACCATATGGGCATGAGACCTGCACCCCTAATTTCATGTCAGAAAAAGGAAGATATGGCCTAATGAAAAGAAAGTAGCAATTTTGTGATTTTATCCTTCTATGATTCAGACATTTCAATGTTTTTGATACTGCTAAAGTTTCCTTACAATTGGTTGTTAGTGTATCTTTTTTTCCACTTTGTGATTTTTAGCCATGTGCAATATACAACAGCTGGTGTTATTGCCTAAGATTTCCAAAGCTCCCTTGGAAAAAAATGCATAACCCATTGGAAACCAAAAATAGCTATAAAACTCGCTCTCTCTTACGACAGATGATCTGTGTTTTGGCCCTTTACACCTTCTAAAGAGTAAGCTGCAGATCAGGAAGTTTGCTAAATTAGTGTTCTTGCCTTACCATAATAGCTCACTAGCCCAAACGAAAGGAAAGTAAAATTGGTGGTACTTAATCTTCCAAATGGCTCTCTATGGTAACGAAACATGTATTGCCCAGATGATAAAGAGAGTAAAAGGGAAAACCGGAAACATCTCTGTTAAAACTCTCCCTTGGTGGGATTTGAAGGTGCTGAAGTATGAAGATTCAATGGTGGTAGTTGTGCCGGGCTCACAACAAGATCTCATAGCAGCCTTGGAAGACTCAACCCCGTGCACAAACGATAACATAAAGCAAGTATGAACCAGAACAATGTTCTCAAAAGAAATTGCTGATTCAAGAATTGCGCTAAAGTTAAACAGTTCCACAAACTCTATAGTCTATGTTACTGATGAGATAATACTAGCAGCGAAAACGACGACATAAAGAAGTATCAATGGTCTAGACTCTGGAGTCCCCCGAAACTGAAACCACAACAAATACTTTCTTGCATTTAAGTTACCAACATCCTCAACGAGACATCCATCCGTAACCTAAACCTTCATAACCACTTCCCAACTGGACTACATCAAATGCAAGATTTCCAATTGTCAGACATAAAATAGCACATGTTTCCAGATAAAACAATAACTTATTAGTTACAGGGTCAAAATCTTTTCTCAATAGATCAAAGTGAAGTCACAACTACGCAGAGCAAAGAAGTAACCAAAGTTGTGTGTTCATTGTGGCTGCAAGAAAACGTGAAGTTTTATGCATGACTGGATGGGCATGGATTTGTACATGTCTGTGTGCAAGAATCAGAGAGAGAGAGAGAAGATATGCATTATCCAATAAAAATTAAGAATGTGAAAACACCATAATAGAAAGAGAAGCACCTGAACTATCATATCCTTAATGTTATCCATGTGTTCAGAAACACGTGGCTGATGTGTAGGAGGAAGGCACTGAAGATCAACCATGTCAGAAAGATATTCTTCACAAAACCGGTTACTCAATGCTAATGGATTCTCTCCAAGCTCATTCGCTCTCTTAATTATCTGTAGAATCAAAACATTAATAAACCAGAATGCAAGCATAAATGCAGGGAAATTATAAAATGCACGCAAGAGTGAAATAATTGCTCAGCCCACGGAGGAATGGATCTACAGACAATGGGCTCGGAACGAGTACTTTTGGGTCAAACGCTATGAGACAATACACTTGACTAAAAAGATAGTCAACTGGCATGCAAAGTTTAAAAAATAAACAAGGGATTGTTACAACAGCTAGTTCAACAGTTTTCTCTTGAAAGATACCACCGCTTTTGCTCATAGAGAACACAAAAACTAGTACTCCCTCTGCCCCATTTCAATAGGACATCTCGGCTTTTTTGTTTGTCCCATGTTATAGGCAAGTTTCCTTATTTAAAAGGTAGTTAAAATAAGTATTTTATTTATATATCCTAATTAAATATAATTTTTATAAATAAACAAAACTTTTTACATTTCCAATGAAGGGTATATTAGCAAAATAAGCAACAAATTAAATATTTCAACCATTGTAACTAATTTTTTCTTAGTCTGAATAAAAATTAAAATAAACTTATTAATTTGGAAGAGAAGAAGCAATAATTATTATTTAATTAATCGAATAATGTTTCCCCCCCCAAAAATAGAAGCCCTTATTCACGGATCCACTTTAGAAAGATAAACTTGGTAAAACATCATTGTCAACATTGCATCATCCTTATCTCTTATTCACGGATACAACTTTAAATAAATTTGATAAAAATATCACTGCCACTATTGCATCATAATTATATGTCATCCAAAATATATTTTTGAAGAATGAGATAAAAAAAAAAAAGTTAATTAACGTGTGATTAAATCTTTATTAGTTCTTTAATCTTTATTAGTAGTTAAGGAAGAGAGAATGAAAAATAAGAATTAGTTTCACTCCATAGTTCGTATAGTTAGTATAGAAAGAAAAACATTTTCAGCCTTCAATACATGACAAATGTTGTATATATATGAACAATTATATGAATATTTGTCACTTATCTAATTCCGCTAAATTCTATTGGATATATATGAACAATAATATAAATATTTGTCACTTATCTAACTCCGCTAAATTTTATTGTATATATATACATAATCATATAAATATTTGTCACTTATCTAATTTCGTTAAATATTGTTGTATCTGTATGAACAATCATATAAATTAGATGTAAAACTATCGGCATACTTTTCGATGAATGAAAAGTAAATTATAAGACTGTGGTGTTGTCGAGACACTTCAAAATTTAAAACTAACTTACAAAGAGAGAAAAAACAAAAACTCGAATGGAAAAAAGTAATCCGTTTGACTTTTGGTTTCACTTTAGTTTTGAAGAGAACATGTGTTGCACTTTATGATGGTGATCCCAATTTCCCAATCACAATGTTATATATTGAACAAAAAAAATAAATCGTTCCTTTTTTATTTTTTATAATCATGAAATTGTTTTTTTAATCAATCACAAGCTTTATGCAACGTGGGCCAATAGGCAAGAAACAAATTTCGAACATCTAAAATTATGTAGTATTTGATCTCCTTGAAATAAAGTCAAACCGTTAACTATTACATGATCATGAGATTATTTAATTATTTATATCTTAAGAAGATCTTAGTATGACTTTTTTCTAAATAAATTTCTTTGCCCGAGTATTTGCTAAAACGAATTTTAAAATTAAGTCAACCCATTTGTTGATCAATTTTTTTTTGGGTCCTTCAACCAGCCTTGCATAATTAAGTCTATAAAAATGATTGACATATATGTAAACTTTTTATTTCCTTTTAGCTAAATGAAGGACTTCTAATGTAGAAGAGAGACTTATTTTGTGTATCATTCGAGTGATAAATTAGTATTTCTTCCATCCCACAAAAATTATCTTGTAATTATAAGTCAAATTTTTAATAATTAAATCATTAAATGAGCTCAAAATATTAAATAAATTTTAAATTTACAAATTTGCTCCTAATAAATGTGATTATAATATATTAGCAATTAATATAGAATTATAGAAATATTGTATATCATTTTTTCGTGCTACCCCAAGCAAAATATTAGTCGTAAAATAAAAACAAAACGATGTAGAAAATTTACAAACTTAGTTTTTAAAAATTAAATTATACTTCATGATTAATTGTAATTAATTATATAGAATTATGTGAATATTACTCTATGTTATTGTTTCGTTCAACCCCAAGCAAAATACGCAATGTTATGGAACAAAATTTATGCAACGTGGGCCAATAGGCAAGAAACAAATTTCAAACATCTACAATTTTGTAGTATTTAATCTCTTTGAAATAAAGTCAAACCCTTAACTATTACTACATGATCATGGGATTATTTAATCATTTATATCTTAAGAAGATCTTAGTCTGACTTTTTTCTTAATAAATCTCTTTGCGTGAGTATTTGTTAAAACGAATTTTAAAATTAAGTCAACCCATTTGTCGATCATTTTTTTCGGATCCTTCAACCAGCTTTGGATAATTAAGTCTATAAAAATGATTAACATAAACGTAATTTTTTTTTTTCCCTTTTAGCTAAACGAAGGACTTCTAATGCAGAAGAGGAGCCTTATTTTCTGTATCCTTCGAGTGATAAACTACTAATTAGTATAGAATTATGGAAATATTGTATATCATTTTTTCGTTCCACCCCAAGCAAAATATTTGTGGAAAAATTTTAAAATTAAAAACCCAGATGTAGAAAATTTACAAACTCGGTTAATTTTTAAAAGTAAATCATATTTTGGGATTAATTGTAATTTATATAGAATTATGTAAATATTACTATATATGATAGTTTCGTTATACCTGTTTATACCTAATAAATTTGTATAATAATTTTATTTAATTTAAAGTACACGTAATTGAATATGAGGTGCACTTAATTATATAAAGGACTCACGTAAGGATTTTTGTACTAAATAAGTACTATATAATATTAATCATTACATTTAATTAATAATCTAAAATCATAAAGATTTAATTAAATGAATAACAAAATTAGATGGTTAATATTATAAGATTTATTAAATAAATGCCAGATATTATTTTGGTTAAAATAATAACATATTTTTAATAAACAAATGATTGAAAGGACATGTGGGACACTCATAGAAGAAGTGGGGTAGCTTTGACATGTGGTACAACAATAACCAAGTATTAATTGGTGGCAAAACGGTTTTATAAGCAGGTTCAATGACAACCGTTAGATTAAGCTCGTAAGAAAATTAATAATAGAGACAAAGATAAGCAGTTAAATGAAATTATAAGGCAATAAATTATATAAAAAGGCAAATTTAGTTCAAAGAAAAGGAACAAACATTCAACCCATAAATTTCTTATTTGCATTTTTACTTTCAACATTTAATTTGGAGTACATGTAACTTAATTTAGATAGATTTCCTTTTTGTTTTCCTTGTAGTTCGAAGTAGTTAAACAGTAGTTGTAATCAGACCCGAAGTTTGTTTCAGTTCATTTATAAAGTGCATTCGAAATGCCTGAAACTATTAAATAAATCGTGAAACAAATGTGAGGAAAACATAATCCGCCTTTTGTGAGTTAATAAGACTCTATTCAAAGTCTGTTTCTACTGTTCGAACAATTAGTTTTATGAAAAGGATATACACAGTCCCAAGCAAAACATGTAATTAAAATTTAAAAATATTCAAAACACTAACGTAGAAAATCTACAAATTCAAAATTTAAAAGTAAATTATATTTAGGGATATACAAAAAAAAGGACTAATTTTATTCTCTCTTTTAGAACCGTCTTATTTGGTTTCGTTTCACGAGTACAAAAATATAAATTTTATTGGGGTGAAAAAAATATAGTTTTAAAAAATACTTATAAATGTGATAATTGTGTTTGGTAAAAATAAAAAAAAAATAATTTTTTTTTGTATTGGGATTTGAGAGTAATGAAAATTAATTGGTAATATTATAAATTGTGAGAAAAATATCAAATTTTTACTTTACTTTCATACCTCAAAAATATAAATAAATATATATCTTTTTTATGTACCAAACAGACATATTTATTTTAAGTAAAAAATATTAAAAACAAATATTTGCGGAATACTAACAAGCAAGCCCAATTGTTTTAATGACAGCCAACACATATTTAGAACGTCAAACGTCGATGCCACGTCAATTAGGTCAAAATAATTTATCGGGAGAACCCTCACGCCGTACATGAATTTGCGTGACGGACTAATAAACTTAAAAAAATAAAATATAAAGTAAGTTGAAAAAAAGGGACAAAATTGGACCCTTTTCACCGTCAAGTCTGATCCTTTTCGCACATATAAATAAATAAATAAAATTATTACTTATGTTGTAAAAATTTAAGATTTATTTCATTATAATTTTTAATCAAATAAATTAATTTATTTTTATTCAATCTGTTCCTTGCACACATACAAATAAAGATTTATTTCTTTTTTTTGGCTGGTGGCGTAAAGATTTAAGATTCATTTAGAAAAAACATGATATATTGAGCTGAAAATTTTCTATTTTATTTAGGCTAAAACAGTAAATAAGTCAGCCTAAAAATTGAGCAATCAAATAATATCTATTTTTTAAACAAAAAACATTCATGAGATGAAATTTATAAACCATTACCAAACAAATCCATAAATCATATTTCTAACCAAGAGAATTGTAAGTGAAAAACAAAGCAGGAATCAGAATTGTGAAATGTAACATTAAAAGTTTATGAAAAAAATTATAATCCTATAAATAATTGAGAAAATAACAAAATATTTTTCCAAATGAGCAAGTTATATTGAAAAAATACATGTTGTGAAAAAATGATTATATATTTTGCAAAAAATTACTTTTAGAAATATTTTTAGATAATATTAATTGTATAAAAAAAGTGGTGAAGTGAAATTCTTTTTCGAGCTTTTTATTAATGTTATATATATTTTTTAGCAAGTATCCAGTAATAGTTTGCGAAATTAAATGTTTTGAGTATCGAAAATTTTTTACGGTAACGAACGAGTTTTCCTATTCAAATCGAGTTTCAAAGCAACTATGATTTATACATCCTCAGCTATATCATAATACATGTATCTTTCAATACTTGTTTAATTAATGCATGAGTACTATGTATCTAACACATTTATATCATGTATATATATAAATTTTTACACCAAACGTAGATACAAGAATTACACAAAGACAAGACAGCTATTTGAAAGTTTAAACAGTCGCTTAAGTCTTATCCTTTCCCTCTACTTTGGGTTTTACCTATTTTCACCCTCTTCTCTCTCTCTCTTAGATGTCCTGATTTTGAAGGGCCATTAAAATTTTCTA
>MKEJ01008868.1:1606-19583 GCA_001753735.1 Embelia ribes
GGTCAATAATACTTACCCAAAAATTTATCACCTTTGGTCTGTTTAAAAATCTTAATATGATAACACCCCAAATCCGAAGAGATTTTATTTCTAAAATAAAAACTGAAATGGAAAAATCTCACATCATAGTCTCTAATTTAAGAAAAAGTTTTAGAAATGCTATATAGAGAAAGATACAATTCACAATTTATTTATTAAAAAATAATTTTTTTGCATCAAAATAAAACAAACACATCAATATATTAGTAATACATTTTTTCTGAATTTATTATTTTTATATTAATATTTTTGATATATACAATTAAGTTTTTAAAAATAATGTTGTGACTAATTCCTACCTTGTATTAAGTTTCTAGAAAGTAAAATTTTAAAATTAAATAAGAAATAGTGCCGTGAATGCTATAATCTTTGGTTGGAACTCATTGGGCTTGTTTGGTGGAACTTGAAAAGTTATGCTTTTATATTTTTATATAAATTATTAGATATATATATATTTTTATTAATAAATAAAAATAAAATATTTTTAATTTAAAAGTACAAAAAGTATACCTATTCAAAATTAAAAATTTTGTCACATTTTCCAAAAAAATATAATTCTTTCATATTTTACTCTATTACTAATTATTTTTCACAATTTTCAATACAAAAAAGTACTACTTTTTTCAATCTCTATTAAATACACATAAAAAAATTTATAAGTATTACTTAAAAGTATATTTTTCCACCTAAAAAAAAGATGCTTATGTGCTTTTAAGATACAACTAGGGGGTAAATGAATAGATTTTGAGAGCGGCTCGAGGGTAACTTGTTATGTGGCTTGACTCGGGTTCGACTCGTTTGATAAAAGAGTTGAATAAGAGCCGAATTTGAGAGCTTGTTTAGTAAAGGAGTCGGGCTAGAGCTTAGTAAAGCTCGATTATTTAGTTCGAGAGCTTGACTTGTTTATATATATATATATATATGTATATATATATATATATTTATATGTACAATATATATAATATTTTAAGAGTTTTTTTTTTTTTAAGTCTAATGTCATACATATATATTAGTTTAAGAATATACAAACACACAATAATATGGAAAAACTTATTTATTACATATCGATTGTAAAAATGAGATTACCCTTTAAATATAACGTAGTATAAGTTTTAAATCTTACTAAAGGAACTAACCTGCGAGCCAACTCGAGCTCTAGATACCGCGTGAGAGCTAGAGCTAGATTGTTTAGGCTCGTTTAAAATTAAGTTCAAATTTACTAATAAATCTAACGAGCAGAACCCAAACAATACTAAAGTGGACTTGTTTACACCCTAGATACATCCAAACAAGACCATTGTCACACTCCTAATATTGTCCGGTAATGTGCTCATATCAATACTGTTGAGTTGCCTATGTAACTAACATTACCCAAGTAATAATTGTCACATGGTTATAATCCATTTTCCAATCTAATCAATAGTACTAATTTACTCTGTAACATACATTACTAATTAGTCATTCCATCTTTTCTTGGGATTTGGTCTCAAGACAAAAAGTTTTTTTCCAGTAAGTTACAATAATTTTTTTTTATGAAATTATTATATTTTGAGAATAAATTTTTTATAAAATAAGGACAATTTACAACTAATTTTAATTAAAAATAAATTAAAAAAATTAATAGTATGTTATTATGATTTTACAATATTTTACCTCTAAAATATAGTACTTCTTATATTTTACAATAATATAAATTCTTGTACGGAGAGGACTTGTTTTCGTCTCTATGTCCAATGGAGTTTAAGATTTATTTCTCAAAAAAAAAAATTAACCGATTAATTTATAAAATACTTATTTATTAAATAAGCTAAATTTAAAGAAAACGAAGCTCAACTCGATACGGCTCAATTCGTTTACACGTCTAATTCCTATCATATCATTTTCCTTTCTCTAAAATTAAATCCCAAAGCCAAAATTTGACCGTAAATGTCATTTTCAACAGTAGTTAAAAGATGACGTCATCCTAAAGTCCAAAACATAACCCACATCATAACAATATAGCTTGGTTGTATATTAGCTGTCACTTAATTAAAAATAAAATTTCCAATTCCCATAAATTATCTAATCTATCTAATAGTAAAATACATTTTGCCCCCATGAGGTTTCTTACAATTTTATAACACCCCTAATTTTTTTTAAACTACACTATTTCCGCCTCAGTATTATATATTCATTGTATTTTGCCCCTAAAGTTATTACAGTCAAAATGAAAGTCAGCTTACCCTGGTCCATATTAGGAATTATTATAGGTACGAGACACTGAATCCTGTAGACTAATCGGATAATGCAAATCGACGGAAACCACAAATTTCAAATAAATAAATAAATAAATAAAAATAAAAAATGAAAGTCAGCTTAACTACAATAAGTAATAACAAAATTACCAAGATATCCCTTACCTAACAGCCTTAGTTTTTAATTTCTTAAAAATATATTCTATAATTACATACACAAATAAAGTATTTACTTAAAATATGACGGTAAAATTAAAGTCAGCTTAACTGACATAATTGATAAAAAAGTTATCAAAATAACCCTTGGTAACAACCCACACGCTAGTTTTTAATTTCTTACAAAAAAATTATATGATTACATATACAAATAAAGTATTTACTTAAAATATGATGGTATTTCCTCTAATTCTCATAATTATTAAGATTGAAAATAAATAAAATAAGATTACAAAATGAGGGTAATACGGTACTTCCACTGTAAATCAAGCTTGTACTATGATAGGGGAAGAATATGTAATTTCAGATAACTAAAGGAGTATTATGAAATATTCAGAAACCTCATGGAACAAAGTGTAGTTTTCACCCGTAATAATATTTTGCAATTATATACGTATATATATAGTTAAGATATATAAAATAAAAAAAATAAAAAGAGAGGAGAAAAATATAAGATATCCTAATCGTTATATCTCTTTAAATCCAACTATTAACAAAATTTATAATAATTTTTATAAAAATATATATCCTATAATCCATTACCCCTCTCCCTCTATATATTATCTAAACTTTACTAGAGTGGATATATAAATATATACATAATGAAAACCACATTGATAAACCCTTCTCCTCCATCCCCTGTCTCTCCCTATCTCTCCCTGTATTTCACCCTCTCTGGTCATTTTCACCGCTAAATCTATCATACCCATTAAAAAAGCTTCAATCTTTTTCTCAATTTTGTGTTTTATTTAATTAATTAATAAATTAACTCTAGAGGGTTTGCTGTGATTAGTTTAGAAATCCATAAATCCATGTTTTCAAAGGAGAAGAGAAGATGAGAGGGAGAGAGAGAAGTTTCTAACTCTAAAATTTCTTCTGGTAATGCAGAGTGAGAATTTCTGGTAAGCTTTTCTTTTTCTTTTTTCTTATTTTCCATTCAATAACTCTTGTTGAATTAGAATCATATAAATATATGTAAAATATTTCATCTATTCATAAATAATTGGGCATCACATATTTCTAGGAGGCCTTAAAATAAATAATTTAATATTTAGATGTAATATAAATATCACGTTTACATTTTTTAATATAATATGAGTATAAATTTGATATTTTTGTTACATCTAAATGCTAAAATGTTATATTTTAATGCCTCGTGAAAGATATTGTGGACGGAGGGAGTATAAAAGTGTGTATTGACTTAATCTTAAGTAGAGTTTTATAATTTTGGTGAAAAGTTATCTACTATTAATTAAAAAAAATTTGTGGATTATAGTTTTTCCCACTCAAGAGTGTAGCAATTATTTTGGATTTCTACATAAACACTTTTGTGAAATATTTCTGGTCCAAGTTTCTCATTCTAGAAATTAATTCAGAAAAATCCTTCATTTAAATTGAATGGGTGGTTTGAATGCTCTTTTTTTTTTTTTGTTATTTTTATTGACAATTCTAGGACTTCAATTGGGTGAATCTTGTCCTTTAGTTGAGTGTTATAATTGAAATTTCAGTGGTTAACAATACTTTTTTAGTGCAAAATATGGAGTAATTTTATTTGTTATTATGGCTATTTTTTTTTTTTGGATGATCCATAAAAGAATATAGAAGATTTTGTACGCCGCTATTGAAACATTAATTGCTTATGAATTATTATTAAATACTATAAAATGTGGGTGCATGGCCCACTATTTTTTATTTATTTATTTTATTTGTTGCGAGGGCTTTGCATAAATTTAGTGATGGCTACTTATTATCTTCCCACATTTGACATTTATCCGGGCCTGTTGTGCAAATAAATTAGTTTACTTAGGATTAAGATAAAAACGAAATGTATCGAGCTTAAAACTTACAGCTTATTTAAGTAAAATACTAAATTAACTCGGCTTAAAAGCGGCTTAAATATTATTCAGTTTTTAAGAGAAGAAAAAGAAGATAAATTGTGAATGATCGGCTTCAACCAAGTAAGTCCCATCTTACCCCGTTTCGCACGACTTAGACGTTATATAATGGTGCCACCATTGGTACATATTCAATGAATATATACCGATTTTCAATTTCAATTTCAATATTTGGTGACACCACGTGACATATATATAATGTAGAGTGGTATATATTCTTTCGAGTATCTCGCGAGTTAAGAGCGGAACAAAGTGCCCAAAGTTTTGAAAATTGATTTTTTGGACTTCGTTTCGAAACCCAATAGTGTCAATCTTCATGATACTTAACAAGAGTTGATGCTAAAAAAAGTGAGAAAATATGAAAAAATTAGAGTAGGATAAAGAAATGTAAAAGTATATAGTAATTTCATACTTAATTACTAGTGAGGCAGTTCATAATTTTTTTTTTTTTAGTTTGGAGATATATATAAAGTAGTGGTTGGGAGTTAATACTCTATTTTAAGAATGCCCTGTCTGTTTGTATGTCTTAAATTACTTAAATGTGTTATAGGAATCTTTAGGTTTTTGTAACATCAAATGCTCCACCTTTGTTCTTATGTTATATTTGTAATATATGCCAATAAAAAAAATTACAAAAAGTACCAGCAACTTATATATTTATTAATAACAGGATTAAAAATTTGAAATCTAATCATGGTCCAACTACTTTTGTTTTTGACCAAAACACTGTGTCCTTTATATATTTTATCTTTTTTTTTTCATCAATAAAAAAAAATCTAATCTTTTTATTCCTCCAAGGTTTGTCATGTCGGCCAAGTTTTTTATTATTGCAATTTGCATTGAGTTCCCAAATTTAAAACAATTTTGGGTTCGTTCTGCGGTATCTTTTAAGCAAATAAGTTACTTTATTTTTGTCCAAGACAAAAGCTGGGTGCATCCAGCTTAAAACTTAAAACTTATTTAAACCAAAATAGCAAATAAATTCAGTTTTTAAGCAAATAAATGGATGAGCTGTAGCTTAAAAGCTGCAAGCAAGCCTTTCAGTGTATGTTAGTTCAACAAAATCAACTCTAACAAATTGTCAATTGTTTGATCTTTTGGTAGTACTAGATCATGGTTGCTTATAGGAACTTATCTTAATGGTAACTCTCAATCTTTATATTAAACTAGATAGATTGATTTGATGCCTTTTAAGCATACTTAATAGATGCCAAGGGCTCATACTTGTGTATTTTTTTGCATTCTTTTGATTATATATTAAATTAAATAAGAATGTAGATGGAACCGTCGAAGCGGGTATCGATGCTTTTGCTTGTTGTTAGGGTTACAAAGCTTATCTGACATCTAATCTTAATACCAAACACACCCTAAGAGAGGCAAGTGAGAGCATGAAGCTACCAGAGTGTGTAGGGGACAAATTGGACAAAATGTTTACAAAATCATAACGTGATTAAGTTGTGAAGAAAGGGAAAGAAGAGAAGAGCAAATAGCTAATCTGCTTTTGTATGATTTCATTCTGTTGTCTCGTTTTGACGTTTCAAGTAACATCTCACACGAAGTCCATGTAACGAAAATTCAGAGTTATGCTGTGTCGAGTGACTACTCTTTTGTTTCTTTTTTGCTTCTGCTTGTGTATGGTGGAAAGGTAACAATTTCTGGTGAGAAAACTTTGTTTTTTCTGCTGTTCTTTCCTTGCAAATAAAAAAATACTGTGCACTTAGATAATATTTGTCGTGTCGTACGTTCTTCTGCTGATATGAACTTTATTTAATTCTTGTATGGTGTGCTTTTAGCGAGCATCGACCATTAACAAGAAAACAATGATGGAACACAAAAGAAGCCCAGTCTCAGTTGATCAAGGCAACAGTTTTACTTCTTTCTCAACGAAAAGGCACAAGGCTGATCTGTCCATCGGCTCCAAGGTTTGGTTTAGTACCTTGTATGTTTGCGCACTAAATTCCTTGTCTAGTACCTATAAATTTATGGTTCGTTTGGTTGCAGCTTTTATACAAATAAGCCATTTTATTTGTGTTTAAGAAAAAAAACTGTATGTGTCTAGCTTAAAACTTCCAGCCTATTTAGGCCAAAACGGTAAATAAGCTCAGCTTAAAAGCTAAGAACCAAACACTATCTAGCTTTTGAGCAAAAAAGCTGATAAGTTAGAGCTTTATAAGCTGCAACGAAAGAAGTCCTTGATATGCTGATGTTAAGATGATTTACTTGTTGGATCATTGTACCGTTCCCAACCACCTAAAACTAATTTCATTTTTACTCATCAGCTGAAAGTTAAATTTTTTAAGGCTTGGACAAGGCCAATTTTTTAGTTGTTTGCTAATTCGTAATGTCGCACTTTTGATTGATAGGAAAGGAAAGAGAAGCTTGGTGAAAAGATCGCAGCTCTACAACAACTCGTTTCGCCATATGGGAAGGTGTGATTTGTTCTTCTGAAAACGCGTTAATGTAGTACGTATAACCACATCTCTTTAATGCCAATATACAGCGACGCTGTCATTTTTAAGGATTGCTCATTAGACATGAGTATAGAATTTGAGGAGTATATATTGAATACTTTTTGTTACAAAAAACCTTAAAAATATTTCGATTCTAAAGCATTGTGCGTTTGTTATAGACAGATACAGCTTCCGTCTTGTTAGAAGCGATGGGGTATATCAGGTTTCTGCAAGACCAAGTTAAGGTTGAGCCCTTCGTTCTTTCCCTGAATGTATGCACCTCGATTTTAATTTTGTTGATTAACTCTTTTCCGCTATATTTGGAGCAAAGATTTCTCGTGAAGAAAGAGTTGTTGAATCGAAGTTTTCTTTCTCAATAAATCCTTTCTCCAATCATAGTATAAAAGATACTTGACCAAAAAATCCATATTTTTAAAAACTTCTTTAACTCGTAAGCTATTGTTGTCTAAAAGATTTTCTTCTGTTTCTTCAGGTACTAAGTGCCCCGTACCTCCAGAGTACATCGGTCACAAAAGTGCAGGTGAAACTGAACTTTTATCAACTTGTAATGAATCGTTCTAAATGCAATGGAATAGTTTCCTGGTTTCAAATGTCCTCCGTTTTAATGATAAAAGATTTTGTACCTTTTCTTAGAATATGATGACAACATCTCAAGTAACACGTAACATGATATACGTACAAAGGAATACATACAACACCTAACATCGTGTACTTGACTTCTCACGAGATATAATATGAAATGATAGGATCTTGTCATACGTGTTCTATTTACATTCTCTGTGCACGTTTCTTTGCCCGTATGCATAAGAAACAAGTTCTCTACATAATTCACAGATTTGTGCAATAATGAGTAGTTGATGTTGGTAAAAATCTATGACATCGGATGGCAACATACTAATGAGAGATTTGTCGTTATGCAATGGGTTTTAAGAACGGATTGCTCCATTTTCTGATAGTTTACGCGTCAATGGACTCGGGTTTTATTTCAATGCAAGCGAAACAATCCATGATAATGCCCTTTCATCTATTTAATCCGTTTGCATTATTGGGAAATTGACTCGGAATTCATCTATTTTTTGCTTTTCTGAAAGGACGTAGAACCATATAGCTTGAGAAGCAAAGGCCTATGTCTTGTGCCAATTTCATCGACTATCGGAGTTGCTAGCAGCAATGGTGCCGACATTTGGGCACCCATCAAGACCCCTTCTCCCAAATACTAGCGAGACACATTATGGAATCAACGGCCTAAAACAAATCACAGAAGCAAAAATGCAGAGAAACTCGATCAATTTAAGGTAGGTTATATTATCTCAACATTAATAACCACCCTCCGTAACCTAGCTCCATTCAAGGGGAAGCAGGTTTCGAGTTGATTATATATATATATATATATATCTAGACAGTCCAGTGTATAAAGCTCACGCGTTGGGGGATCTGATGTACGCAGCCTTGCTCCTATTACCAGAGAGGCTATTTCGAGTTGATTATATATTACGAGAAAATAGTTGAACGCATTCTGATTTTACGAGGATTTATGTGGAGTTGGAGGTGTGTAACAATTTAAATAGTAAATTAGTTCATGGATAAGTAGTTATCTTCTTTGTAGTGGATTAAAATGCACTCTGTAATTAAAACTCGTAAGTTGAGGCATATCGAATTTTCAATTTAAGATTGGGTTGTAGATGTGTCGGTAGTCATAGAACATGGTTGATTTTTTTCCATCCGAAATGCTTCAGGTACGTAGAGGCATTTGCCTTTCGGACATTACCTTTTGTAGTTTGCTTTGAACGACAAGTAGGTTCGTGTTTGGTACGTATGGTGCGAGGGTATTTTTGGTAGTCCTCAAAAATAAATGTGCGACGCTTGATTTTATCGTTGCGAAAAGAGAGGATCTAATGCCATACCGTCTTGAACAATATTCTTGAGACGGTGCATTTGGAGATTTGTGAAACTAAACATGTTTTCTAGCAAGAATATATAAAAAAAATAAAAAATTCTGTCCATTTATTATTTATCGATAGGGGACGAGGTTTACTCGAGAAAGTTTCATGTAATTGGCTTTCGATGGTTTGGATAATAAAAAAGGTTGTGTGATTATGGTTTCGGGTTTAACGGGTCAAGGCATGCCGTGTGATCCCCACACGATCTCGGGTGTTACTTGAACCCATCGCATGCGTAGTTATAAAAAAGTTCGTTTTTATGAGGAAAAAAACTGTTATCAAAGTGTGAAATGATATATATAACGACTTTTCGGAAAGTAATAAAAGGAAATTGAAACTGATATATATAACAACTTTAGTTATAATTATAATTTCCCACGATATAAATATTAAAATGAAATGAAATTGGAATTAAAGCATATAGCATAACGAAAAATTATTATCGACTTATATTTATAGATGTTATTTTTCACTTGTTACTGTGCAAGTTTCTCTCACTCTCGGATATTACCTAATAAACAGTGAATTTATAATTCGTTATTTGTACAAAAACCGAAGTACCATGAATAAAATAATACAATAAAGCTTGATTCCAATAAAGTAGTTTTAATAATTATGGCAAAAATTAACATGGAAAATAAGAGCTTCCCCATGAGTGTTTTCCATTTAATTTCTACATCTCATTTCTAGGAACTTGTTATTTCTACTAGAAATTCATATTTTAAAAATTGCTCAATGATCTTTTTATAAAATTTGTAAAAAAATTATTAAAATAATTATATATTTTATATTAAAATACAAAAGTATATTTTTCCGAATCTTAACAAAGGTTTTATAGTTTTGTAAAAAATATTTTTTTAATAGAAAAAGCATGAATAATAGATTTTTTTAATTAATAAATAAATATACTGTTACATTTCTGAATTTTTTTATAAAAACAGAGAAAAATAAAAACAATGATTGGGAGTACTTTTCAACTTTGATCTTACTGTGGTTCTTTCGGATACATGAAGGTATTGTTCTACGATGTGAATTAAAAGTTATATTGGATTCATGTTAAATTTCTATACTAGTATAAGTTTAGGATAAAATCCAGTTTATCCACTATCCTTTGGTTTTTATTTCAGTTTATCTCTTATTTTTTCATTTGTTTCAAATTGCTCCATATCGTTTTCAATCTCGTATCAATTTGCTTCATTAATTTTTAATTCTCCATAATTTATTCCATATACTTTTAGATCCGTTATAATTTACCAAAATACTCTTGTCTTGTTTCAATTTGTTCATATCATTAATAAATTTAACTTTAATAAAGATAACTCAATAAATGATAACCTAAAATTTTTCAGAATTTTATAGTGTCTAAGTGGTTTAGTGAAGAGACAGATGATCTGTATAACACATTTTTTTATTTTTTTTTATAAATTATTAATTATTGAGATAAATCTACTAAATATTATGTTAAAAGATGTAAAGGTGACTAATAAATGATTTTTACCAAAATATTTCAACTAATTAATATATATATATATAATAAGCAATTGAAATAGCAACTATAAGTTAGTTAATTAAAATATAATAATTATATTTTTATAATGAAACATAATAATTATATGAACAAATTAAACAAGGCACAAAAGATAAGATAAATTGAAACGAGTCTAAAAGTATAGAGAGTAAATTATAATAACATAAAAATTAAGGGGTGAACTGAAACGAGACTGTAAACGATGTGGTGCAATTTGAAATAAATGAAAGAATATGGAACAAATTGAAAAGAACTCCAAAGGATAGGGGTCAAATTAGACTTTACCCATAAGTTTATCCGACTTGAGTTTTGATTATGGTAAGAAAAAATATGAAACATATATTGTCCTTAAAAATATGCTTTTCTTCATAAGAGTTTGAAACAATATAGCCCTAAATCACTAATGGAAAAGACCAAAAATGATGATTTTGTTATAAATAATGAAGTGAGTGGATGATTGAGATATTCACCCACCACAATTATGCATTTGTGCCGCGAGTTATTCTATATATTCCATACTTTTAGTGAAAGAAAAGGCACACAACATGATTCACAATATTTTATCAGCATGAGTTTCTGCTAGAAAAAATATTTCAGACTTTGCAGAAAAATTTATAAATTTGTCAAGATCTATGTTTTGAATTTTTGAGAAATAATATAAGTTTTTTTTTTATATCCTCACGTGTTACTATTAGCCTTATCTCTCTGTGTTTTTGGAATGCTTGCAAAGGACTTTTATATAAGATGGACAACCTCTCACCTTAGGCAAATACAAGGTGAGGGCAAGCATATAAATTATTAAGACAAACGGCCAAGATGATGGCTTAAGTTTATTGTAGGTTTTGGTGGAAGTGAAAACGGTCATGATTCGAACAGACATGAGCAAAATATTATTTCTACTTGATATAAATTTTTTATTCAATAATATAGAAATATTTTTCCAAAATTTTTATGCATGAGAGAAAAACTTAGAGATGAACAAAATAATTTTGGTGAGCAAAGGAAAGATTGTGAAGTTGGAAAGATTGTGAAGGTGATGGTTTTGGCTTTGGCGACGTGGAAAGATTGTGAAGGTGATGGTTTTTGTACTTGATATAATTTTTGCTCATTTTAAAGTCAAGGAGGTTTTGGTGATGTGGAAAGATTGTAAAGGTGATGTTTTTGGCTTTGTTATATCTTATCATAAAATAAGATATTTTGAGACTGTGCAGGTATCACGCCTTGAATTTTCCCATAGAAAAACATGGGGACGTGAGCTGATTGTAATAAAGGAATATAAATAATATCGAAAGTAATAATCAACGAATATGATTATGAAAACAAGGACAATAGCTATACATATTCTCACGATTCCCCATATACAACAAAATTTGTACATGTATATTTTGTTTTGGATGTTGTAGCACAATTTGATATGTACATTTATTTTTCTCAAGTATTTAGCTTGCACTTTCTTTTACGTAGTGTTAGCACTGGCTTTCCTATCATTTATTTCTGTTGCATATGTATATGTATTTTAGATGTGGATTTCAGTTGCTACCATAGCTGCTGTAATTATTATATTGTCACCTATCTCCGCACCTACAACACAATTTATGATACAATTTGGAAAAGAAAATATACGAGTTAGATTACTAAATAATACGATAAACGTGATGCTATGCGATGCCAATATATGTAAGGATACTATGATGGTTGCCATGAAAAATCCCCGAAGGGTAACTACAAGGAGTTATATATGTATATATATAATTCCTCGTGTGTGTGTGTGTATATATATATATATATGAGGGTTATATTAAAATAGAATAATATCTAAACCACAGCCTGATATCTTGCCATAATAGATATTTGTGCAACATAAGTATCTAATACAACATCCTCATAATGGATACATAATACATAATCCAGGCAGCAACACTATGTTGCAAATAAATACGTAATCTCATTGAGCGACATGTTAGTATCAAAGCTTAACCGGGTTACGTAAACCTTTGTAGCTTTTGTTTGGGTCTAAAGTTGAGTTGAAGTTTTGTTTGTTTTTTGTTTTTTGTGTTTTGTGATGGTCATTCGCCTTTCTTTGTAGTTTAGCGTTATATATAAGTTTACCTTCATGTTATTCGTGGATTTGTATGCTCATTTACTTATTTCCATAATATGTTCATATTTTATTTTCGTTGTAGCATGCACATGTTTTCGAGACTCCGTAATCTCACATATCATTATTGAATGGCCATCTAACCCATTTACATTTCTCCTTTTCCTATGTCAATATAATATTGTTATAGGTTCGGAGACTAGGAATGAATATGCATAGCATAGACTCGAAGATGACTAATTTTATTTTGTAGTCTTAGACTATTGTACATGTATATTTTGTTTCGGAGGATGTATGTGCTTTTATTTTTGTCAAGTATTTAGCTTGAACTTTTTTTTATGTAGTGTTCGCACTGGCCTTCCTACCGTTTATTTCCGCTACGTATGTATATATATTTTGGAGGTGAACTGCAATTATCATCATATGTGCTGTAATTATTATATTTTGGAGGTTGTACATGTATCAAATTTTGTTGTGTATGGAAATTCGGGACGTGACAGCGGGAAATTGCTTGAAATTTTGATATAGAAAATAATAATTAAACTGGTAAGCAGTTCAAATCCGTACACTAGCAACAAATGTGATGATTTTTACAGAATTTGCTTGGGGCAATATATTACATGAGCTACATAATATCTGCGGATATAAAAATACTGGGATACAATAAATCTGATTGTTTTAAAATGTGAAAGAGATGAAAGATTGAGGCAAATGAAAAATATATAAAAAAGAAAATTTGTGCTTTGTGCGGGGCTTGAACACAAGATTTGGAAGTAGGTTGACAACGCTATAAATCCTCTCTTCCGTCATTAAAGACACAACCTGATGGGTGTTAAGATTTTACACAAAATATTATATAATTCTATTTGAATGATGGTTTAATATGGACAATACAATTATTCATTACTTATTGATCGATGCATCTTTGTGAACTACTAAGAGATTTTAGTCAAATCATAATAGTGGAAGATATTGATGAGACTCCCAAGAGATAATCTTTTAGATAAACATTTAATGATTTACAATCATTCAATTATTATTTAAATTATGGGGGAGAATAGAAAAGTAATATTTATCACTATCATTTAAGGGGAAGTGTTAAAAATAATAGGGGTAGCGGGAGTGAGTGGATAATTGAGACATTCACCCATCAGAGTTATGCATTTGTGTAGTAAGTTCTTCTATATATTCCATCCTTATGGGGAAGGAAGAAACACACAAAAAGAGAGAAAATAAGTATGAGAATGAAGCCAATTTAGCCTAAATTTCTAACTTTATTTTACATGTACCATTTGTAATCCCTCTTTTTATATAAATAAAAGCATAAACCTATATTATTTTCGAATATTAGACCCAAGTTAAACTAATTTTAACTTAAGACTGAATCACATCATTCTTGATCTCCTCATTTACTTTCCTGCACATTATTTTATTTAATTTCTAACAAGATTCACAAAAGATTTCTTTTTAATAGCACAAAGAACCAGATTATTACTATTGGTTTAGGGAAAACGCATATTCTAGTTCCAACAAAAATCAATTAATCTAACACATACTAGAAAAGATGGACGGGATTATATTGCACAACACTTAGCAAGAAAACTATGAAAATTTTCATCCTTTCGGACACAATCTCCCGAGAGATTATCTCCCTATGAGATAATAATAGTATATAAGCCCTCACCTGTAATCGCGTAGTCCCCGAGCGATTCAAAGGTTCAATTTTGGAAATATATTGAACAAAGAAAAATTCACTCAGCACATACTATTTTCCACGACTAATACATGTCCGTGACTAAAATTAATCACCGTATTAATTTCCAAAACCAGTTTTCCAGACCGACAGATCGGCAAAGGTGTTGGATCCAATAACCGGGGGGACAAGCAAAAGCTGATATGAGCAAGAAAATTGTCGTAAATACTAACACTAACAGCAAGCAAAATAGTAGGGGGGTTTATCAATCTCTAGCAAATATTACGAAAACAATATGTATATTGTTATTCTTGGTACCAAATCATTTTCCACAGAAATCAAGTCAGATCTAACCATTTTTGGTACAATCACAAAAACACCGCCACCACAAATTCGAAAATGTCACCTTCTCAATATATAGCTATATTTCCCTATATAGAAGCAAGGAGTTGTTGGGAAAGCAAGACAATTATAGGTGTCAGGTGGCAAGGCAAGACGCACAGACCTATCGTCAAAGTCAGTTATATCGCAGCTGAAGTGGCTTTCAATTTCTCTTCCAAGAACTGCATTACGTGTTCCCGCTTCCAGTTGTCGACACTGTGAGAGAACCAGAAATTAGAAAAATTAGAATGAATGAGAAGTATAATATTTTTGTGGTTTTCCGATTGAAAGTACGTTTTCAGATAATGATAAAGGGAAAAAAAAGGCTACAAAAGATTTGAGGCATATTGCAGAAAAATGATTAAAGTCATTCTCTTGGATTTTAAAATCTTTACAAGCTCGTGATTGTCCAAAACAAGTATACGACTTCGGAATCTTTGTGGCCCTTTAGTGTACAATTAAGGTTGCAAAAATCTGCAAAGTTTCGTTTATAAAAACTATTTGGTATTAAGTCTTTTTCCTAGCTTGTTTAATAAATACACAATTCTCCACAAGTGATTTGCAGGGAGCGAAACTATCATCAAACATCCCTGCCTTTTTAAGTAGACCCTGAAATTAATTGAAAATGAAAAGCTATCTAATCAACTACAAAAAGCAAAAAGAAACAAAAAGGCTGATTAAAAATTGGCAAGCCTTACCGTATGGTCTCCTTATGTTGGCCATCATCATCTAACATAATCAACTTTGGTGGAGAATTAAACACATATTGAACTTTCACAGAAGGGAATTTTTCCTTCTCTTCTTCAATAAAACCAACAATTTCGGGATAGAATACCAATTTCCTCATGCAGACCTCCAGAACTGCACCAGAATAGGTTCTCTGCAATCAAAATATATTACAGATAAAATAAAAGAAATTCATTTATACAATAGAAACAATAATAAAAAAGAATCCTTTAGCTATGTATATTTGAAAGTGGTAGAGCATTCTTTCCGTGATTTTGTGGGTGTAACACGAACATTGTATATCTTTAAGTGCCTCATTTTCTGGATTTCTTTTTCAGGTCTGCCTTTTTAAAAAGAAGAGAAAAGCTCATGATAATATACTCATAACAACATCTTAATAACTCCTGTAGGCATACACACCACCGAAGATTATGTAGCAGTCTTTGCTTATCCAAATACCACATGAAAAAAGGAAACGATGAATACGGAAATGGTATCCTAGAACTTCGACTAATTTGATTGCCTCTTCCATCACTTAATCCTATTTCTTTCAAAACGGTACCAGAAATCAGCTTTATTTACTACCATCACTACAAAAGCAGCATGTTTATTTTAAACATCTTCAAGATGCAGCATTTCTTTTCAAAATATAAATCCTAGGTAATGTTCTACCTTAAAATCTGACAAGTAATAAACAGACCCTAAAATCTTGGGGTTGAGGCTTGGATGATGACAATGACGTTGAAATCCTAACAACGCTTTTTCCCCCATAGAATCTAGGACCTTCCATATAGTACTCTAGATAATAAGAGAGGAAATTAATATGAAATTGTATTTTCTTTTTCTTATTTTAAACCTTGAATACATGTACATATTTATAGACTGCAAAGAGAACTAAAGTTGAAAAGAAATAACTCTACATCAAATCTTTCCTATATTAAATATAAATTACAGCAAACAAATCCCTATAATTCATCATCAGCTATAGGCAACTAATCCCTAGAAATCAGTCATCAATGATAGTCGAAATATTCCCTTTTTCAACACTCCTCCACAAGTTGGTTTGAAGATGTCTTCCATGGCCAGCTTGCCTACCATTTTCTCAAACTGTTTCCTCAACAGTCCCTTGGAAAGAACATCTGCAACTTGTTCAACTGTTGGTATATAGATCATACAAATTTGCTTGTTGTCTATCTTCTTCTTGATGAAGTGCTTATCCATCTCGACATGTTTGGTTCTATCATGCAGAACAGGATTATGTACTATTGAGATAGCCGCTTTGTTATCACAGTAGACTTTCATTGGAGAGCGAATTGAAATCTTCAATTCGTCTAGCATTCTTTTGACCCACAATATTTCACAAATTCCGTGAGCTACTGATCTAAACTCAGCCTCAACACTACTTCTTGCCACCACGTTTTGCTTTTTGCTACGCCAAGTAACAAGGTTTCCTCCAACAAAAGTATAATACCCGATGTTGACCTTCTATCAGTTAAACTTCCAGCCCAATCTGCATCTGTACAAGCTTCAACTTGTAGATGATCATGTTTTTCAAATAGCAAACCCTTCCCAGGTGATCCCTTTAAGTATCATAAGATTCTACAAACTGCTTCAAAGTGATCTTCCCCAGGTGAATGCATAAATTGGCTTACCATGCTCACTGCAAATGCAATGTCAGGGCGAGTATGTGACAGTTGGATCAGCCTACCAACGAGTCTTTGATATGGTTCTCTGTCCTTCACTTCCTCTAGTGTAGTTGGCTGGAGTTTTTCATTCGGTTCAATTGGAATTTCTACAGCCTTGCAACCAAGTAGGCCTGTCTCACCAAGGAGGTCTAACACATTTTCGTTGAGACACAAAAATTCCCCTTTTTGATATGGCAAACTCTATATTGAGAAAGTATTTCAAGGCTCCCAAGTCCTTGATTTCAAAGTGATCGCAAGTACTCTTTTGAGTCTTTTGAGTCCATCCTTAACATCACCTGTCAACATAATATCGTCAACATAAACAATTAAAATGGCAATCTTTCCTTCCTGAGAGTGCCTGCCTATAGAACATAGTGTGTATCCATGGCCTTTAACAGATTTCCCAAATCATTCAAACCATGCTCTAGGAGATTGTTTAAGCCCATATAGAGACTTCCTTAGTCTACACACTTTTCCTTTCCCAAGTCGAGCTTCAAACCCAGGTGGTAGGCTCATAAAGAATTCCTCCTCTAAATCCCCATTTAAGAATGCATTTTTAAAGTCCAATTGGTCTAAAGGCCAATCAAAGTGAGTAGCTAGGGATAATAAGACACGGATTGAATTATCTTTGCAACTGGAGGGAAGGTTTCCTAGTAATCAATACCTTGCGTCTGAGTGAATACTTATGCTACTAAGCGTGCCTTGAACCTTTCTATACTTCCATCAGCTCTGCACTTTACTGTAAACACCCATTTACACCCTACTATTTTCTTTTTTTTTTTTTTTTGTGGTAGATTGACAACTTCTCACGTTCCATTTTTTCTAAGAGCATTTATCTTTTAAAAAACTGCTAATTTCCAATCCGGGTCATCTAATACTTCCCGAATGGTTCTTGGTACAAATAGGTGAGAGACTTTTAAGGTAAAGGCTCCGTGTAACTTGGAAAGTCTATTGTAGGAGACAAGTTTAGAAATGGGATGATTTGTATAGGTTTGGATTCCCTTTCTAAGTGCAATAGGCATATCTAGGTCGGAAGACATGGGGCTAGAACTTGATAATGAGTTTGGCAGA
>MKEJ01008887.1:344-16353 GCA_001753735.1 Embelia ribes
TAGTATATCAACAAAAATAGATCTTTTGTTTAAAACTTCAATTTAATTTATCAGCCCATTATTTAGATTAGCAACGAAGAGAGAAAAAAGTAGAGAAAGAGAGCAGGAGAGGAGAAATGGAGAAGATAGCCCAAGAAGGTTATTTTTGCAAAGATTATTGGGGTCAAGGGTTTTTCAGACTTTTCACAACCCAAAAAGGTCATTTTTGCAAAAATGATTAGATTTTGGTTATTTTTACAATTACACCACTTATTGAGGTCATTTCATCAAATTTCTCTTTCCTTGTCTTGCCTTAATATTTAACAATTTCAAGAGCTGCAGAAGCAACTCAGATTGCGATTAGGCCACATACATGCTGCATGTTTTGAATTTGTCATGATGAAGTTCATATGCTTCTTTGCTTACTCTCCCACCTTATTGATTGGTAACTTATCATCCTACGTGTCGCACTAGCGCCTAACTTAACACGCCCATCACAAGCCATCGCATCACGACTAGCCGCATCACAACGTGACATGTCATCAAATCTTGTGATATACCATGTTATGTAATAGGCAAAGCTCGTGCAGCAATGTTTGATCGATCTACTTATAAACACATGAGAACTCTAGGAAGGCAAGATTGTGCCAGCAATATTTGCCAATTCCACATTAGAATAATAACATGTTGCACACGCCCAATGGAAAGTTGAGCTCGGAACTGAAACGGGCAAAAAATGTTCTTATATGCATATATTTAGAGGATTGTTGCACAACACAATTGGACGAAGTTCACAGCCTTTGTGTGCGTGTTTTATGCAAATCATGTTCATCTTTGCTGGTATGATTATAGCAAGAGATACTTTATCCCTCATCAACTTCACAAAACAAAACAGAACAGAACAAAGAAGTTAGTTTTCTTTTCAAAGACTATATACAGACTCGTATATGAAATTTCCAAAATAGAGGCTATCTCACGCAATAAGTTAGAATGAACGCCTAAACGCATATGACACACTCGCAAGCCATGAATGACTTTGATCGATCTTTCAATCGCGATGGACACAACTAACATAATCTTTTAGTACATTGACCAGTCAAACCTGTCGACTTATTTGACCTACATTTGCTAGCCTCCTAATTACTCAAAGGGTGGTGAAAACAGTTAGAATGGGAGGTTGGAGCACTTTTTGAACTAAATTTAGAAAGGTGTCCCACTTGTCCCAACCCACCAAAATCTTGCCATATCAGCCACGTCATCAACAACTTAAATGTGGAAAATTTTGATCTAACTCAATTGAATACATATCAAACACCCCATGCCAAGACATGTGAGCATGCCTACCAAGATCCCTCCAACCCTTCCTGCCATTGCCCACGTGGCATCATGTGAGTGGGTCCCATCTCACCATTACAATCCTTACCCATCGATTTGAGAAGAAAATTCGAACTTCTCATACATTATGTGAACAAAAATTTGAGTCAAGACAGCATTGATTCATGGAGGATCAGAGAAAAGATCAGTTTTTATGAGACATAAACCTAGTTAGTAGTTAGGGAAAATTCTATTGATTGGTAATCCGTTTCCGATATGAAAACTATTCGGTTCAAATATTCGTTCTGAAATCCTGATATCAAAAAGCTTCTTTAGAGGGCTTACAGTTCCGGTTCTATTTCACTCCCTAATGTGCAAGGTTTCACCCTTCGGTCACTTTATTACTTCACTATCCGTCACTTAGGAAAAATTAGCGTTGCAAGTTGGTACTTAATGATTCACGGATTTAAAAAAAAAATTGTAATATATTTATTTTAAGCACTTTTAGTAATATTCTAAATTGTAGTGGCATTATAAAAAAGAACTTAATTTTAATACATCGACGACGATGTAAGAATTTTTATATACCAACAGAAACGGATTTGGATGAATGACACATGTGCATTTGTGGTGGTCATCCAATACTGATGGTGTATAAAATCTCTACACAGACAGTGCATAGAAATTAAATTAAACTCCATAAAAAATACCAAACCTTGTTTATTATTATTTTTGTTAGTTTTCAAGCAGTGAAAGGAGCGAGCAGCAAACAATTGCTTGTTAAAGAATGAGCTAGCGGCTCCTATGTACTGGGTTGGTTAAGGGAACACACTAGAGCCGTAGCGAAAGCATGTCAACAAAACCTATTTCTCGATTCACTAGAAGCCCACAGAGGTTTCAGAATCTCAAATAAAAATATATATGTAAAAAGCAGGTAAGGTTTTATTACATCTCCACCTAATCCTTAATGGCAACAATATTTTATGAATTCATCATAAAGTCCACATCATTTTGCTCATACAGGTGCAAAGAGTAACATTTTCTTTACCCATATCCAAAAGCTCAAAACGGATGGCTTCATATAAGTCAAGCTACAAAACCTCACAACCCATCATAATTGACTATAGAGTAGTAATAAACTTTTGTAGCAATTAATGAATTTAATAGGGAGGCCATAAGCTCAACCCCTCATTGTTTGTGCCTTCAACTTACACTTTAATATGGGAAATAAATAGATCATGTGAACTCTAGAAAAGACTTGACAATGTTGCTAAGCTACTCATAAAGCACCTAGCGATGTAGCTTGTGAAAGACGTAATAAGTTCATCTTGGAGTAAGAAAAGAGTTTCAACTAACTATTTCAAGCGTATGCATCGCACAAATGACCATTTGCTTAGAGGTTGTTTCTAGAACCGAACCTACCATGTTTGGTCCCATTTTTCCGGCCCCCCAGCTAAACTGATCAAGGTCACCTACGGTTGATGTTCTTGACAGGTTCTTGGTCGAACGTGACCAGCCACTTCTAATAGAAGCTAATTGGAGAATTTGAAGGTAATAAAAGATACAAGGTTGCACAAGATGGAAATAATCATGACCATAAACAAATTTACAACTGCTAATATACACGGAAATCCAATACAGTTTATCAGCTGTTTACGTATAAGCAAGAGAGATTATTTTCCCAGCAGAACAGAGAATGAATGACAGACAGAAAAAAAAGAAGGGAAAAGAATAACTAATTAGACAAATAACATACCTAAAAATGTGTTGCCAAAAACTTGATGGGCTCAATCACACTGGCTCCTCACATTTCCGGCACTCATGTTGATTGAGAAGACCTCACTATGCATATCACATACACTTGCACCATGTGGCTTCCGCGATCTCAATCCATCAATGCATCTAAACATCCCATCACTAACAACAGAATTATTGGTCCAGAATCTGATGACGGCAATGCCTGATGAATTATCCTCCCACAAGCTAATAACTTTATGAAGCTATTGGGGTTTTAAACAAATTAATCATACTTCCAATTAGCAAATATGAGTCATTTTTCCAAACCCCAGGGCAGAAACAAAAAAGCTGAGTTGAAGTTTGATGCTATCATCTTTGACCAACCATTCTAACAAAATTTTGCAGCACCTTAAGTAATTTTCTCATGGTTAATAACTTCTTTCTATAATTTATCAGTATAAACTCTATACACCTCGAACAATTTCTTTCAGATGAAGAACATCATCGCGTGGATGAGCTTCTTCGACCTGGACTTCCACCTCATCACCAATCTGGACCCCCAATGAAACACAAGCTGAAGCTTGAAATCCCACCTGCAAGTAGCGTGCAGAACACTGTCTTAAAGAAAGTGTAGATTCTTAAGAAAACGATAACCTTAGGTTTTGTCAAGTGTTCCAGAGGCACAGGTAACAAGGCCATAAACCATTTTAAAAATTGTGCTTAGTTGCTAACAAAAGCCCAAGTCTTGAGAGAGAATTCCACGTTCTTGGCACAATTACATGCCCACTCATTGGTACGCCTTCGAGTGCCAAAATATAACATGAAATGATCATATGGTGACAGGAAGAGTTGAAATTCTTACCTCGACTAATAATATAGCTGCAGTTCTATCTTTGATAAATCTGAGTATCAAACCGCGAAATCTTGTTCGTTTTGAATGCCTTCTCAAGTATTCTAATATCCAATACCGAATACTGCTGTTGCTGACCTTTCGCACAAGTCTAGTGTTCATGTTGACAACTGATGCCATGCTTTCAAGTTGACTGGCTGTAAGAGGTGGAGTGTCACCTCTAAGGAACGCCTTCACCTACATTTACACATACAAATAGATCAAACATTTACTCTTGCTATTCATTAGGGGGGAAATCAATACGTGTCTATTAGCCAATTAACACAAATTAAAAACACTCTGTGAATAGTAACAAGTGCCTTACAGTGCACCACAAGTGGCACCATTTACAACATCAAAGCGCCTTATACTTTTAGGGCTCTATTTTTGAGAAAATGACTCCTAAGCTTGAGATATCATTTGCAATATGAGAGCAATCACTTCACAGAAATTGTGTCAAAGAGTAAATCTGTTCAAAGTCTACCTGACAGACATGCACCAGCAGGGGCACATTGTACATTAGATTATAAAACAAACATTGAAGCACCTTCAACTTTTAGGGCTGTACTTTTAGAAGAAAAGACTGCTAAGCCTGAGATATCATTTTCAATATGAGCGCAATCACTTAATCATGTTACCGAGTAAATCTGCTCAAAGCCTACCTTCCCCTCAGCCAGAATCGATGGGGGACATTACCTAAATGCCCCTTAAAGGAGAAAATAACAAATGATCGTTACCAAAAAGCTTAATACCGTAGAAAATTGTGATTTGCTAATTGCTATGCACCTCTCAAATCCAATAAACTCGTACTGATTGTATTTTTAAACCTTTGAGAAAAGCAGTAGTATGTTCAAGAAGCAATACCAACTCCAGCCAAGAGTGATTAACTTTCTAGCAAAACATCAAGATAGAATTTGTAATTGAAACTATGCTTAAAATCACCTGGTAATGAGCAAGAAGATCCATATATCTCCTGATTGGAGATGTAAACTGAACATAACCGGGAAGTCCCAAAATGCCATGACGTATAGGCTTTCTGAAATCCATCTCAGCTGCACGCATTATTTTCACAATTGCAGAGCTTCTAACCGGTCCTTCAGGCAGATGGGAAAATGCCGACAAGTCAATATTTGATTGGGGTTGCCCTCTAAATGGTAATGGAATGTTATGGAAAGAGCCATAAGTGGCTACAGCTTCTCCGCAGAGTATCATCATCTCAGAGACAAGTCTCATTGCGGGCTCAGCCTGGTTTTCAACATATAGATTGATTGATGGCTCAGGGTCATCAGGATTAGCCACTTTAATTCGCGCTTCTAGAGTGGCTGTATCAATTGCACCCTGTGAACATCATAGAACTGGTATTCATAGAACATCATAGAACTGGTATTCAAACAAGCAACTTCAACAGAAAGTTGAACCACATGAAGAATAACGTTACATTTGGATTGAGAGATTTTGGAAGTAACTGTGATTTGAGTTTGGTTATTAATCTAATGTCCTGTATACGCATGAAATAGTTAAATTTGTGACACCGATATATGTTATGATTTGAATTATTCAATAAGTTTAAATTCCCTAACTTCAAATCATCCATCTTCTTCCCCGAAAACACACAAAAAAAAAGATACATTCAAAGACCAAGTACAAGAAACAAAAGGACACTAAAAACAAAGAGACAAATAATGAAAAGACTAGGTTCAGATTCATCTTATTAACGTCCTCCATGAAACTCCTTCCCTTTTGGTTCCCTCATTCTTCTCTTTTTCTCAAATTCAGCTTACTAATGTCCTCCATGAAACTCCTACCCTTTTTTGTTCCCTCATTCCTCTCTTTTCTCAAATTTAACAGCACTGTTCTCAGAAACCTACAAAACCCCAAACAAGATGCCTTGGGCCAACCAAGACCTACGACTGTGCTTAAATTTTCTGTTTCCTTTTCCTTTCTTTTCAAACAAGTCCACTAACATATGTTCTCACTCATGAAACCGACCAGACTGGTCAAATAAAGCCCTACAGCAAAAATACAATTATCAAACTGAGCACAGGATAATGGTTCTGTGAGTAAGCAAGTTATTAAAATGCTGTTCTGGAAAGCCTACCTGATTGCGGCGCCACTGTGACCGAAGTGTTGCAGCCTCGGAGAGAATTTTCAGTTCAGCCTCCTCTTCTAAGTTCAAGTAGAGCAGCTCAGTTGCACTCTCATATGTCAACATGTAGGTTGGCTTTATAATTGAATTCTCCACATTATATTCTGCAATGCTACACATCCATATGAGCAGTGAGATTTTGGTCACTGCAAAATTCTTCCCCATTTTTCACCAACTGTTTAGTAACTAAATGTTTGAATTATAAAACCGAAAGGTCTAAATGATGAAAATTGTGGCAAGATACTACAGGGATCTTTAGTATGATATCTCGAAGGATTGAACAGTTTTAACTACTAGTAAGGCATCACGTGCAATGCCCATGATAACTAACAATATAAGTTGAATCTTGTTATTGGTTATAAGTGATAATCTCTAGAATGAAAGTGAAGAAAATTCACTTATTAATTCTAAATTACTAAAGTAATTCTACTACATTAAATATGATCATTTGTCATACAAAGCCATGGTTTTCCCATTCAAGTTGTCTTATGTTTTTATTTTCTAACTCTTATTTTTCACTTTCTTTTTGTATAAGTTCGTTCTTTTTGCATTAATCATAACTTTTAAGTATTGAACAATTTCTTCTTTTCAGTACACGTAATCTTGTGCATTTTCCTTTTTTTTTTTTTATGTGTTTCCAAAATGAACACCATGCGTAACATAAATTATTTTTTATTTCTAAACCATGGCGATGTGGTGCCAAAATTAATTTCGAAGAACAAACTCGGCTTCATATTATTTTTCATCTCTTTCCAGTACTATTCAAACTGAATTTAAAACAATATATTATCATAAAGATACATTTGTACCTCTCATATTTAGTCGAAATTCATATTAAGCATCTAAGACAATTTAAAACATCAGAAACTCAACATAGACAATTTAAAATTTTAGACCATTAATCAATTTGAAATTGTATGAATGGCCATCACTTATGACACACAAGTAAATAAAACCAAGTAAAAATATCTATTTTTCCTGGGTCAAAATTGATAAATTTGGACTTTTAGCAACATACAAAATTAAAAAGACCTTAATATAAAATCTTTAAATGATATTAAATCAGAGAGCTAAAGAAGCATGGAAAATGCAAAAACATATGAAGCAAAAGAAAACCTTAATGTTTCAATGAACCACCTTGGAATGCCTAAGATAACTGATTACAAAAAGCTGATAAAAATGAGAATTGAGAAATGCAAAAGTATGGATAATCATTAACCTGTAAGATATAAACTAATAAAAAAGCGTAGATGTTAATTTATTTTGGATCGAGGTCATCAATGTACTCATATACCTAATATATTCAGTATATACCATCCATTAAACTGAATAATGAAAACTTCACAACTTTTTCTAGCTACTCTGGGCATGTAAATATATTTTTTCTATACCAGATAACTTCATTAGGACATATGTATTATAGCCCTTTTCCATAACCTACAACATGAAAAATAGTTCAATCAAGTTTTACACATGTCCGTGTCTCTTACACAATTGAAATAGCACTTGCTATTGAAACATCTTGTTTTGTAACTAATAAAATCGCGACAACTTTATAACAAATCCAGTGATTTATAGATTAATTAGGCTGTTCAATTCCTCATCCCACAAAGAAATAATTTATAGATAGTTTATCCAGTACATAGAAGAAAATAAACAATACCTGCAATTAGAACCACCAACTAAAACAATCCATATATTCATTAGAAACAATGATCAAACAATTGGTTAGAGGCTTCAACTTTCTACACCCTTTAGCATGAAACAACAGCAAATTTAAACAAATTAATTTGTAATTAAATGAAAAAATAATCTAAAAATATGATTATAATAATTAGTTTTAGAACTTATGTACCTCTTGACAATGGATCTTCTTCCATCATATAAGTATATTCTAACTTTTCTCTAGAAGTGCAGAGGGTTATGAATTAGTGAGGTTTGGGTAAAAGGGTGGTCTCATGCCCTTTTGGATTCAGGCAATTTTTTCTTTCTTAATTCGAATCCTTAAACTGGTGTTAGTGGGTAAGTAATTGATGACAAAGGGATGCAAAAATAGTGTCTATTGGTCTTTCAACATGTAATTCCTATTAGAAATTCTTGTAGAAACTTAATGGCCCATTGTACTCTTGTTGAAAAATTACAATAAGATTAAATAGTATTCCCTCCGTCCCATTTTAATAGTCCCATTTCTTTTTTCACAAGAATTAAGAAAGATTAATTAATGTTGTGGAATCCTAAATATTTTTACTCTGTTGCCTACTATATGCCTCATTAATGCTACCCATTTTGTACCTTTCATAATGGATGGAGTAATTAAATGACTATAATAAATAAGGGCATTTTAGCAAAGTGACTTTTCAACTATTTTTCTAAAATAAAAACTGGACTATATATTGGGATTGACTAAAAAGGAATACAAGACTATTAAAATGGAACGTAGGGAGTAAGTAAATAGAGGAGTATGTATAGGGTACTTTGGGAATGAAAAATAGAGGAAATATATCGGGAGAATACTCTTTTTAGAGTAGGGATAGATATGTAGCGATACAACAGTAAACACATGATAATGAGATTTAATCTATGAAAAAGTGAAAACGCTACCTGCCATCAGAATGCAATACAACAGATATCGTAACAGCCTTGCAGAGCTTTCCTTGTTTCAAGCTCATTCCTTCCATGGCAAGTTTCTCAGGAAACATGGGATAAGTGGCAGTGGGCAAGAAAATAGAAGTCCCTCTTTTCATAGCCTCTCTGTACAGCAGATAATATTTCAAAAACCACCAAAACAGAACAGCCACTATGGATTATCTTTTCATCAGATACAGAAATTACCTATCTACAACACTCCCAGGATGAACCAAGCTAGTTGGATCTGCAACATGTATCCATACTTGGATCCGTCCATCCGCCATCCTTGTTGCACTCAGCGCATCGTCAAGCTACATATCTTGAGAGATTAGAAAATTTGCGTACATATGAATAACAGAAATGAACAAAATTTACGCAAATCATGACATCTAAAGCATCAAGTCTTACAAGACTCAAAAGATTATCTAAAAACAAATTTATTCTTTCCCCTTTTTCCGTACTTGTACTTATTGTATACCTCATCTGCCTCATCAACATCAATTGCATAGACTTTCAGGTGAGTTAGATCGACTCTGCCAACCTGAGAAGAAGAAACATCAAATCAATGTCTGGCCATGAAAGTTCTAAAATTCTATAGAAACCAAGTAAAAATATTAGTATCACAGTTCATTTACAATACTTTTGATTTTCAAGAACAGATGGCAAGCTTACTTCATCAGGGTCAGATGACTGTGATAGAAGCTTTTCAGCCGCTGAAATATTCTTCTCTGAATGTTCAGTACGAATATTGAATTTTATCAGATCAAGATTGACATGTACTGGCAAATATCCAATCTCTATAAGGAGATTTAATGCCGATGCAGATGTCTTTGTTAATCCCATTGCTTTCAACATCTGAAAATAACACCCAACATGATCAATTCCATATAGCTGACGTGAGTGAATCTACGAAGTCCTAATATAAAACAATGACGCTCCATAAATTTTTCTTAAACTATCTATATGTAATTTAAGGAAAATTTATGGAGCATCATTGTTTTATATTAGGACTCCATAGGTTCACTCATGTTTCTTTTCAGAAAAATCAATTATAGGGAGATCAACATTAAATTTCATTGCAAGTTACCATCCCAGCTGTTTTCTTTTGGTCATCAAATTCACACGCATCAATTGCATAAGCTTCAAGGGATTTGATCTTTTGTCGAACTTTCTCCTCAACTTCCCAAGAAGATTTGTGGGGTTTAGCATTTTTAGGCAATGACCTAGCAGATTTAAGTAAATGCACAAACTCCTGCAATTCCTTCTCTGTAGCCTCTTTAGCAAGTTTTCTACGTACAAGTTCTTCCACCTAATTTTTCAACTAGATTAGATCCTAGCACAGAAAATCAAAGAAGATTAAAGCTAGCATGTCTTAATTTTTTTTACTGTTAACGTGTCACTTGAATTTGATTAACTATATGCCATAGCATCATCATACAGTATATCATAGTGGGTAAAGAGGCACTCAAATCGTTAAGTGATTGGAAGCCCCCTTGATCCCATCATATTAATGAAGAGGGAAACGTCCATGAATTTATGCTGCTTCAGCTTTTATTGAAGGATTTAAAAAATTACACTAATCAAAGACTACAGAAAGAGAGTGGCCAGCAAATCTTAGAAAAAACAGTTGCTCACAGACGTTAGAGACTGCTTAAAACAGGAAGTGATTTATTAGGCCAGCGATTAGAGACAGATATTTCAAATAGAGACAGGAGCTTCTTTCTTTTTGTTGTTTGGGGGTGTGACTGACACTGAACCATACTCTATCCAAATTCAGCAATCTATGGTTCATAAAAATTTGAACTAAATTGGACTAATTTGCATCTGCTTCTTTGAAAAAGACAAAATTTCTTATTTCAAATGAAAAACGCGGAATTTTTTATCACTTCCAGTAAACTTCTATGAAGTAAATGCACATCACGCACCTGTGTGGCTGGCCGAGGACCATAAACGGAAGAGGAACCTACTTTTTCCAGTACTGTGAAGTAAATTTCATCTTTGGAAAGCAAAAGATGGGCACAATAGCTTTCAAGAGGCGCCACACTACCAAAAATCATCTGCTAGAATAAGCTGTATTTAATAGAAGAACAATAAGCTATGTTTTGAGACTTCAACGATATACCTCAGCAAACTCCTCGACTGTTAATGACTTATTCTTCTCAAGAAGCTCAAACCAGGCAAATTCTAGCAGTGAGGGATCCTACAATCATATAAAAACTAGGCCGATGTTAAATTCTAATTCAATCACCAAAGAGGGGTAATTTTACAAATCAAAGGGGCCAAACCAAGTTATCTTCAGCTTTCTGAACAAATTCTGAAATTTCTGTGTGGTCAAAATTTTCAGCACCGGGGACAATGAAAGTTATTTGTTGCGGTTTAATGGAACTTGAAACACCATTCTGCATAAAACCAAATAACAAAGAATCATAAGAACTCTGAAACTGTCTGGTTCTTAAGCAGTTAATGATGTAAATAATGAGTGTCAACACCTAGCAACCTATTCAATAAGCGCCATTTAGTTGTTTCTACTAGGACCTGATCAGAGACCATCCAGTTCTTCTTGCCATCAGGTTTTTGAGCAACTGCCAACAACACCCTTTCAGAATCTTTCTTGAATTCCAGCAGAAACCCTTTTTGGAGAACTCGTTTTTCAAGCTTGTCTTCAAGAAGCTCCCCACTGCTTGTTAGTTTCATTCTGTAATGTGATTGGTTAAATAAAACAAGGTTTTACGGACAGGTACAAGCAACGGCTTTTGGAATGGAGGATGCCAAGAAAATAAGGAAAAATGAAGACATTGTACATTAAATTGAAATCCGGAGTTCTGACTCCGTCGAGGGAAATAATCGAACAAATTGTTAATGGAGGAGAATGCATGTTGGAATTGAATATCACCATGAAAAATATATTCTGTAGCAACAACCAGCAAAATCTCTATGAAACATAGAGAGATGGAATGTTCCCCATTCTAATCTGTCCATAGCTGTTATAATGATCCAATTATAAAACAGCCAAATTTGAGTGTCATGGGTGTCAATCAAAAGGCACCATATTTTCATTCAAGATATTCTGTTAATGCGAACTATAATCAAATGTCCTATAAAATCCATGTGGGAACCGGCTTAACATTCACTAGAGGGCTTGTTTGCTAGCAACAAGCTTTTCTGTTAAAAGTTGGACATCATTTAGTTGCCCTAAAAGCTGACACACCTTTTTTAATGTTTTGGCTTAAACAAAGCTGGAAATTTTAAACGGGATGTATCCAACTTTTTCTGTCCAGATAAAAAAGGTGGCCTTTTTGCTTAACGTTACAACCAAACAAACCCTAAAATACAAAACCCAGCGAGAGAAGTCGTATAGTGCAATTTAATTTGAACTACCTTAACATTCCCTAAAACACATTACATTTTACATAATCATCCATACACCTACACACAAGCAATTAAACAGAACCAAAATTTAAAACTCGATACAAATTAGACACATACTTGCTACCAGGGCGAAGCTGCCTACTACTATTCATGCCTCCTATAATTGTTATTATTAAAGTAGATAAGCACTAAATGGGTTGGTAAGTGGCTGAGTGAGTATTATAGTTTTGGTTGATTCAAAATTTAATAGTTTTAATGGAGAGATAGTGAACAGTAAATTTTCTAAATTAGGTAGCATTTCTCATATGATTCTAGAAACATTAGAAAGACTGATGTGGCACATTTCTCATTCCAGAAATTAACTGCTGTGAATACTCTTATAATAAAAATTAAGCACGTACTTGCTTCCGGGGCGAAGGCGCCTCCGTCCCCGGAGCCTATCGAGCTCCTCCATGACAGAATCCACAAAGCTGTTGACGGAGAAGCTCCGAACACAGCCACGTAGCCGGAAACTGCTCCGGCCGGGGGAGGAAACACAGCGTATGTGCCCTAATTTGGGGAAATTGCGGCGCCGTGAGAAGATTGATTGCCACCGGAGAGCGGCGGCGAGAGGAGGCGGAGGGGAGGACCGGAATAGGGCACACGTGTTCACTGCTCGGACCGCCATGGTATATATATATATATGTACAGAGAGAGAGAGAGAGAGAGAGAGAGAGAGCGCTTCTGTTATCGGCTTTTTGGCTAATGGAAGCATCGAAACTGTTTCACAGCAGCCTTTTTCATTAATTTTTCATTTCTGTTAGAGAACAGAATTGAATATTATTTAATCTTTCTACAAAACTTCTCTCTACGATTAATATAAATATAAATATAAATTTTTAAAAGTATATCTTGTTTTCTTTTTTTAAAAAAAATAATATTTTTAATAAAAAAAAGTGTGAGTAGTAATTTTTTTATTGGAAAAATTTACCATAGCAATTTCTATAATGGAAGTTTTAGAATTGCTCAATTTGTACCAAAATAGATAAATACTAATTATTTCTAAGTGCCAAATGGAGAGATAGAATTGGTTAGTACTTATAATATTTTAATACAAATTGGATGATACTAAAATTCATGAAATTTATAATTGACAGATTGAATTTTACGTATTTCTCTTTTTTCTTTCTAAAGCAACTGAAAGATACGTGTTAACGCTTTATTATTATGTTTTCCATCTCGTGAAAAATGAATTTTATTTCGTATCTTCAAATTTTTCTCAGGAATTTGATTACTTTGACGAAACAATTTCCTACGAAAACTGGAATGAGGTGTTGGAAATTAAAATTTTTAATTTGTAGCCTGGCGAATAACATGGAGGTGGAGGAGAATAGAGTTTGGGTGGCCATTACAAATTTTGGCCCTTTTAATGTCAGTCGTCGATTTTAAATCTAATATTTGAAACTCATTTCAAAATAATATTATTTGAATCAGAGAGGACACATATTCTATCCGATCTAATTGGAAAGAGTAATTTTAAGTTCATCTGCATACTCGTTTGATCAATTATAAGTTTTAATATAGCTTGCGTCGAATATGAAATATTATTTTTGCTACATAATAAATGAATTTGTTTAGTTGCAAATTTTTAAACCTGAAAATACTTTTTTTTTGTCAATGACTTTAATATTTAGTTGAACCTGGCGGTGAAATTTTGTACTCAAATCTCAACTCAATTTATTTTTTTTCTTATTTTTCATTCTTGTTAAATCAATTTACTCTCTCTATAAAAGCACAAAGATATTTTACATATTTTTATTCCTATTTTATATTCTATTTATTTTTATTTTTTTTTTACCTTCTTGTTAAATCAATCTACTTGCTAATATAAAAGCATAAAAGTATTTTATACATTTTTTATCCTATTTTATCCTGTTATTTATTTTTTTCTTATTTTACGTTAAAGAGAAAAAAGTTGAATGGTGTCCTAGTATAGTTTCTACTATAAATTCATTACAGTATTTTATAAATTATTTTGTTCTTATTCCCCCCTCTTAATGGAATACCTCCTTATCATATTTGAAAAACTGTTCGATCACCCATGTTTTATTCTACTATTCTTATTATTTTTATTTGAACTTGTACATTTTTGTTCATATTTTACTCTCTTATTAAAATGGAAAAAATATCCAAATCGTATATTATTCATCTACTATCTACTATAAATGTATAAGAGCGATACATATTTTCGTTTCTATTTTATCTTCTTTATTTTTTCTATTTTACTGTCTTATTGATATTAAAATAAATATTAAACCGTGTCCAATTAATATATTCTCTATCATAAAAGTATAAGGACATTTAAATAATTTTTTTTTCGTATTTCACTTTTTAATATTGTATTCTTATTTTACCCTTGATTGTTTTATGTATTTTTGTTATTTCTATGGCATAGTATTTTCTAAATAATTTTTTTCAAAACAATTTCTTCCAGGTATCGACATGTTAAGCTTGGACATTCCTCAAATAATAGATATAGCTACTCAGCAAACATAAATTTTTCAATATTGCTTATACAAGCTACCACTATAAATTTTGCAATGATATTACATATATTTATATTGATATACTATTGTATAACTTTACTCTTTTTACAATAAAATATCACGAAAAAATAACATCCAACTAGATTTATGTTGCAATATATGTGCACATTGCATCCAACAAGATTTTTATTATATTACATAAAATCTATGTCCCCAACAGAGGAAAAGAAAAGGCAGTCTTTTGAAATTCGGATTATCTTTAAACTATATGTATGGAAGTATGTATATGGAACGATTCTACGGCTACACATAATTAATTGCAAAACTGATTGCAGAGTCTTTGGAGCTGAATCTCAGTTGCATTTGACAATGTGTATGTCCTGGTACCATCGTTCGAGCATGTCATCGTTATCTGGTCTCCGATTTGCACCGCCTGCAACAACGAAGTAGAATTTACAAATGGATGAATTAGTTTTTTTTTTTAAAACAGATTTCCGGCTTCCGTCCATGTCATATGTAAGTAAGCATCGCAACTACATACCTGACACGTTCCAGAGTGGCCATTGCAGCTCCAATGTTTAGTAGGAAAACAACTAAGGTAATGGCACCAAGAGCAGTGTTTGTTCGCATCAAATCCACGCAGAGCCATAGTAATACCAAAGGCAAACCTGTTAAAATTAGGATCCAAGTCACATTTCCGTACGATCAAAATTGAAAGAGAACTGGTTCAAATATTTTTTTGTGGAAAAACAGATGATTTTGGCTTACCCAACAATTAGGAGGACTAAAGAAAGGACCCACAGTACATATTGATAAACCTTGAACTTTGGTAGGCTTGAGGTAGGCAAACGCCCAGGAGGAGCATGTCTTTGGCTAGTCCATCCAAACTGAGGTCGTATCAAGAATATAAAACCTAGAAGAAAACCAGAGAGAAACCCTCCGATATGAGCAAAGTTATCGACATGTGGCACAAGTCCAACTGCTAGATTGAGTATGATGATGGTCACAAGGGTCAATAGTGCTGCCACCTAAATACCCACACAGAGCAATGAGAAGATAGAAATACAAGAGAGATAAAGATGAACGGATTCCCTGTTCAAACAATTGGTGTTGTTTCGGGGCAGATAAATTAGTATACCTTATAAGCATATATACTCCAATTCATGATGAGTTCGGACAGCATGCCTCCTAGTAACCCAAAAAGCGCACCGGAAGCACCAACGGAAACAGTATTAGGCTCGAGAAAGAGAGCAGATAGCACATTTCCGCCAAAACCAGAGATTAAATACAACAATCCTATCTTAACTGCAAAATAAAATTAAACGAAAGTGAGTCAAAAACAAGAATGAAATTCCACACCACCAATCCTAAAATGGCTTTTACCACAATGTGAGGCAATTGGCATTTTTTTTTTTTTTTTTT